>VXBW01000787.1:1039397-1049716 GCA_013400375.1 Thinocorus orbignyianus | reverse complement strand
GGGGCTTTGAGCAACCTGCTCTAGTGAGAGATGTCCCTGCCCTTGGCAGGGGGGTTGGAAATTGATGATCTTTAAGGTCCCTTCCAACTCCAACCATTCTATGATTCTATGATTCTACGATACATTAAGAAAATAATAAAAACAAAATAATGAAAATATATATAATATAGACAAAATCATATTGATGATGATCACATCACCAGCACCCACTGGGAAAGTCCCAGATTGAACTCAGCGACAGATGAGAACTGGATTCTGCATCTGGTTTCAGGAATACAAGGATCAGGATCAAAGACAGATGAACAGAGTCCTCTTCAGATGCCAGCCATTGAAGGAGGAGACTGACTCCTTTGAACCCTTAGCTTTTATATTAGTATGATGCAGATGGGATGGAACGTGCTATTGGTCAGTTTCGGGGCAACTGTCCTGTCCATTCCTTTCCACAGGTGCCTCCCCTCTACCATCTTCCACTTCTGACCCTCCGATGGGGCATACAGCAAAGTTAGCTGACATTTGTTGTTATATCAATAAATATAAGCAAGAACTTCTCTGCACACTATTCCTTGGCATAAACCATAAACATAGGTTTCATCACTCTGAGAATGAACAGTTTTAGCAAAATATGCTGTTACTTTTGGAGTTCAGTTAGTTCAAGAGGCTCAGCTGCAAAGTAAAATTACTGAATGGAAAATTGGTATTGTTGTACATCAAACCAGAACAGATAACTGGTTAAAACATAACTCATGGAAAGTTATACAAGGTGAAAATAAAGAAGGAGCTAACTCATTACCCTGTTTCTGGGTATGTGGTGTAGTGGATGCTTCAGAAAATGAGCCAGCGTATATCGTTTTTCTTTCCTTTTTTCTTTGCAAGTCATTCCAATATCTGACAAGACTCTGTCAGGACTCTATAGTCAACATACAACTCAAAAAAATAAAAATAAAAACAGTAGAATTCCATATCTTCTAGTTTTTATATAGAAAAGGATAAAGACGATCAAAAGGTTTCAGGGAAATTTATGGAACAATCCTTAACAAATTTTTCTTGTCCTTTTTGATCATATTTATGCTTCTAGCTTTCACATCCTATGATAATAAGTTCCCCAGTTTACCTCTGTGCTGCCTGGGGAAAAGTGTTCTTGCTGTCAGTTTTGAGTTACTGCCTGACTATTTAATTGAGTGTCCCCTGCTCCTTGCATTGGGAGCTAATTCATTAGGACCAATTCCTTACAGTTCTTCCTGGCATTTGTGATTCTCTCTGCAGAGAATCTAATGTAGACATGTACTGACATTCCTTCTGTATGTTTTTGGGAGTTTTTTTGATACTCTACCCTGTTTTCAATTCCCTCTATGTTACTAAGCTTTAAACCGCTGTTCTGAGAACAGTCCCTAAATCATTTTTTCAAAAGAACATGGTAAAATGCGAATTTTCTGTGAGAAGTCCAAGTGTCTATCTCTTCTTAAAATGAGTTCAAATTTTGCTGTTGTTCCATCTGGAAAGAGAAGTTGTGCTTCCATTCTTCCCTGGAAAAGCTCACTAATGGTATATTAGAATATTCAGATAACTAGAAAAAATTATTATATGTGTATATGATACATTGAGGTGGATTGTTTTATGCTATATGCTTAATTTTTTTCCTTTTATATTTTATGCCCTGATATTAGTGGAGAATTCTATTGATTTCTCCCTCTAACTATTCTAAACCCTTGAGATAGTTGTTACAGTTCTGGTATATTTTGAATTAAGCTCTGAAGAAAAAAAAAAAAAAAAAAAAAAAAAAGAGGTCTTTCAGCAAGCTTGACTCTTTCAGGTAAAAAAGAGGTGCTAAAAAAGTATTCCCTATGTATACAGATGTATTTAGACTATCAAATTCTATGTTTGATAAGTATTTGTTGTGGGTTTTTTGTTTTTTCTTTTGAAGAAACCAAATTTCACCTCAACTCAGGATTAGATTCTGAATACAAAAATCACACTTATCATCTGAGAAGTAAGGCAGACAGCCAGAGGATAATCTTAGATCTTCTCTTCTGTTCAGTACCTTTTATTATTTTCTTATTCGCTGCACAGAAAACCTACTGTAAGATGAACCAGCCCTTTGTCTTTGAAGTGTTCTTAAAAATCCTTAACAAAGAAATATCATGGTATTCCAATTGTTTTTCCACTTACTGCACCACTTATAGCACCTTTTCTTTAAAAATAAATTTATTTTAATCCATGTAACTTTTAAATTCACTCTGCTTTCTCCTTAATACTTTTATTAATTCTTTCTGAGTCTTAGATTTACTATAGGTAAACTAAGTCTTCTAACATTCTGGACCCATAGAGACCAACCTAAAAAATATTCAACACTTTGCCTTGATTTTTTTTTAACAGTTTCAAAAGGAAACAATACATAACCTGGAGAAGTTATCCAAGTGCTGAATTACTTAGGAGATTGTCTTTTATCACTTTAAGTATTCAGTGAGCTCTACTTCATCCAACAGTTGAAGACTGTAGCACACAGTCCTGATTCATCTTTGAGGATAATTTCTCATTTCCTGCCTCATGAGAAGAAGCATGACTGTTTCTCTTTCCTCTACCCTCACTTTTTATGTTGTACAGTTTGATCATAGTAGAGTTTATAGAGGGTGTTATTTATTTATCTGTTTTTTAATGGACAAGTAACAATGTCAGTAGAGATACCCAATGTAACAGGTACTTTCATAATATCCACTGTATTGTAGTAAGGCAAACATAAACTACCAAATTAAAAATATTTTCTTTTGCAGAAAGCACAGTGTTGAAAAAGTCAGCCTTCTAAAAATTAAAATGTTTTCTGCCTTGTCCTATGCGTCTTCAATCTGATAGTACTGATAGATACCTTTAATATCTAACTTCTTTGATGGTTTAGGGTAATTCATGCAAGACTTTCCTTTGAGTGAACTGAGATTAGCCATTCCCTCTTTCATCTTCCTATGTCTGTTTTTACATTTCCTCCTCCTAGATTTTCTTATTTTCAGAAAAAGAATCCCTTGGCAATACAATGTACTGTGCTTCTTTTCTGCCTCTCCAATAGAAATTTTTTGTCTGAAACAAGCCTTTGCTAGACAGTGACACCTTTAAGTGATCCTTACATTACTACTTTCTCCTGCCTGGCTTGTTACAACTAATAGTACATCCCCAAAAGCTTTTCTTTGCTTTCTTATAGTTGTGGGTGAAAGCAACCTAGATGTGACATAGGAAAAGTGAAGTAGGAGGAAATCGATTCAGGCCTTTCTGATTACTGGAGAGAAAACAGTGAAGCCATAGATCACGACCTCAGCTTTTCCTTGGAAAGGGAAGATTGAGTTGCAAGAATGAAAATAACTTGTGAGCAGAAGATGAGAATAGAGGTGATAGATGAGATGATAAAGTAGGGTACAGGAGAGATTAGCACAGTTAGTTTTCTTCAATACCTGTTCTTAAAATAAAATAAAAGATAAATTCTTGAAATACCTGCTTTTCCTGCCAAAACCCCTTCAAATTCCTACCAGTCTTTTTTAGTTGGTATCATTAATTCTTCTCATCAATGCATTTTAAAAAATTTGAACTCGGAAAGGAAATAAAGGATAAGATAAAAAATAAAGATTCATTCTGCCAAAAGCCTTCTGTAGTACGTGTCTTCATAATTTAATGATTATTTCTTTGATTTATGCCTTCCTCTCACACTCAAACTAGTGTAGCTGTTTTGACAGTTATTAGTTACTGTTGATGCAAAGACACAACACATTTTCAATATTTTTTCTTATTTTGATCACCAAAAACTGGCATTTGTAAAAACAGATGTAACAGATGCAGCTGCTGTGACACCTCCTTAGAGCATTCTGAACCAAAAGCGAATAGTGCCATGCTCAGAAACAGACTGCCACAAGGGCACAAAGTCCTGGTGTTAGCTCTCTAGTAATTAGGTAAATGTACACCTGAGGTTACATTTATACCATCTATTTGCATCAGTATCTCAAACTTAAGTGTAGTCACTATGTCTCATAGTTATTTCGAAGACAATTATTCTGACAATTATTAGGAACCATTATAAATAATTCAGGGCATAATAATGTGAAATAAATCCATTAAGACAAAAGCCCTAGGAATACAAAGCCTGCTCACATGAAGAAAACCATTTTCCTGGAGGCCAAGTTTCCTATCATGTGAATGTGTATAAGAAGAAAGGCTAAAACAAGCTATAGAATGTGCATTGTTATGATCCTAGCATAGTAAGTCCTTTGCTTAACATTTACTTAATGCAAATAAATGAACTGTGATTTCTTCATACCCAGTAAACTGAAATATTCTCTTAGAAAATATGAGGTAAAGTTGATGGTGTCGCCGTGTCAAGACTCAGCAGATACAGGAGGAAGGGCTGAAGGAGGCATGAGTTGCCCTCAGGAGACAGATGTTCATTAATCTTGAAGCAGGATAGTCCAGAGTCCTCAGCCTGCTCTGTAACAGCTAGCAAAGAATGACAGTTTCCTGGACACATGAGGAGTGATTTTTTAAATAGTATTTCAAGGAGCTTTAGGCTGCTGATTTTTAAATTCTTAAATAAAGATAATGAAACCTAGGAGGAAAAGCAGCACGTACAAAGCAATCCCCAGCATAAGGCAGTGTTTTCTTTCAACACATTCTATGAGGTCAGGCTCTGTTTGGTTCATAATTTGAAAAGATCCAGTGTAAAACAGTATAGTTGTGGACAGCACATCACACAGGAAGACTTTTCTAGATGCAATCTGTTTCCTAGAGCATGCTTGTTTATGCGTTTTTGGAAGCCTATATTTGGTATAATAAAGTTGAGTAATGCATTCAAAACACTCTTTAATTGTTTGAGAAAAATTCTGATTAATGTAATAGCAAATGCTTAATGATATGTATAAGATGCACAGTTGATTCTATGATGCCTGCAAAATCTTTGCAGCCAAAATATTATCATATGCTTTTCATTCCTTTCCTATTTTTATGAATAAGGTTGTGCTATTGCAATCCATCTGTGCCTCTGGATCTTATCCAAAGGCTGTCCATGCTCCATTGCCAGTATATGCCTATATGTTTTATCATAGAATAAAATAAATGGATGCACACAGATACTGATTAATATGTGGCATGTTTCTATTAGAAATTATATATTGGAGAGATTATTCATCAAAGACTGGCAAGGCACAGTTTCTAAAAAAAAAAAAACACCACAAAACCTAAAACCACCCACTAAAATGATTTTTGCTTCTTTAAGGTATGAAGAAAACCACAGTGCTTCACCATCTAGAGAGATATTAAAAAGACTGAGTATATTACAATTTTGTCAAAAATAGATGAAAACTCACGACCAAATCCTAATTATGAATGACTGAGTAAGTAGTATTTAATTGTATATCAAGAATGCAGTTCTGATTGGATTATTTGACTTTCTGAGCCTCAGTACTCATCATGAACTTCACATGCTGAATGATAAACCATTTGCTCCTCTATATTGCAAAAAGTTAAAAATTATTATTTTTAAATGGTTATGTCACCGTTAGTGTAAAAAAAATGTTTATCTTTGCTCATAATTGCTACTTACCATTTCCTAACTGGCTACATTATTTTTTTTTCCAATGTATTAACAGGCACAAGAAGGACAAGAAGGTGGCTGAGTACAGCCAGCTAGATTTATCAAAGTCAAATTGTGTTTGGCCAATCCAGTTGCCTGTTGGAGAAATGGGCTGATGAAAACCACACGGAGCTGAATAAAGTAAAGCTGAAGTCTTGCAGGTGGGATGGACTAATTTCATGTAACAGTACAAACAGGGTGGCAACAAAACACTGTGTCCAGCACAAGGTTTCTCATTACAAGGAAGACAAGGATATACTGAAATAAGTCATTTGGAGATCACTAAGATTATCAGAGGGGTGGAGCACATCGTATGTGGAGAGGCTGAAACAGTTAATTTCTTTCATTCTCAAGTGAAGAAGAAGGGTGGGGAGGACCTAGTTGCTGTGTTCAGTTTGCCTAATGAAAGACAGAAGATAATTCAGATTTTTTAGTAGAAATTTCAACTAAGTATAGGTAGAAACTTGGTCACCATGGTGGTATCTGGAATGAGTTGTCCAGAGAGATAGTCAGATCTGTATTCTTCAATATTTTCAAAATTTGACTGGTGATTGGACTAGATAAACTCTGGAAGGCCCCTTTAAGCCCATTATTTAGGTTTCTTTAGTCCCCTTGGGCCCATGGTTCTGTGACTGTACCATTACAGAAGATAGAATCCAGAAAACTATGAAAACTATTTTATCTCTGTCTTAGCTTCCTTAACAATATGAAATAGATTAGACACCAAAAATTCTTAATGTCAAACAATGTCTGTGTTTGTCATTGCTGAACTCAAAAAGTCTTACTACTTGGTAGGTAGCTAAGAGAGATGGCTCATTTACTCTATTGCAATACTTGGTACTACAACACTAGATGATAAGAAACTGTACTTTACAACTGCTAAAATGCCTACTGTTTTCTAATATCTTTTAAAGTTTATTTCTCAAAATCTTTCGCAAATTTTCTGTAGACGTCATTCAAATTTTTTATTCATACATGCTGTCTCTTACACACAGTAGTCCTCAAATCTTTATTCTTTAATCCTTTGTTATATCCAGTCAAGACTTTTCTTCGGCATTGTTCAGAATCCCCATTCTGGATTCCACACTAAGTAACACTTAGTGGTTTAACAAGAACAGTTTGTTGTACGTGTTGCTCTTAATTGGCAATGAAAACTCAAAGTCAGGATTTAGGTTGTGCTATAAAGCCTAAACTTTTGCAAAGTATGAATACTTAAATTTGTACTTTGTTTACATCTAACTGATAATATTACACTCAGTAGTATATACTTTCAATTTACTTAGAGACAAATCTGTTCAAACTTTGAAGGCAATAAACAAAATAATCTTGTGTCATAGGAAAATGTCTGCATTCTAACAAATACCTGGATAAGCAGCACAGATCTATTAAAATTAACAAGATTCCTTTAAGGAATTTTGTTCATTTAAAATGGAATTAATCCAAATTAAACTTGATTATGGAGAGATTATAAAAGGAAAGAAAATAACTTAATGTAATTTTTCTGTAATGTTTGAAATTAATTTACCACATGGCTTTTACTTTGTTGAAACTTTGTATAGGTTTCATTTGGTTTCTTGCACTAACAGTTTAATTTTAAACATAACCATGTACAAAATAGTAAATTAACAACTTCTTAATCTGAGAACATTAGAACATTAAAAGAAGCATAGTATAACTATAACAGTTAATTTCAATTGGAAAGCTGAAAGAAAATTGAAAAGTTCTTACCCAATTAATTAGATTTTCACAACAGTTTGGTCTTTGGCTCCCACAGTACCTCCAGAAATTAGACAATGAGCTCTTTGCTTGCTGTTGACTTTTACAAGGCAGAAATAATCTCCTACTTTACATTAAAATGAGAGAAAATTCTACTCAGTAAAACTAATGACAAATTCATCATCATGTATTGAACTATTTTCCTCGTGTCACAGAAGATCTTAAAATTATGATAGAACATAAAGATGTGTGGTATAAAAGAAGCTATTTTTTCCCAACATGGAAAAAATAGAAGCAGAAATTAAACAGATCAACAACTTAAACAAGAGACCCAAATAATAGAGAAAATAAATGTGGTTATGTTATGAATCAGCATCAGAAGTTCCTCTTTTTTTCAGTCCCGAGAGGGTGTTACTTATTATACAGTCTGGTGTTATAGACAGAATAAATATATCTATACAAAGTACTAAATTTAAGGTACCTCAGTTTTTATTTCTCTGAATTCAAATATTCTATTTTATTTCAGTGACTAGAAGGACTCACACAACTGTACAGCTGATATGGGAGGGAGTGTTAGTTTAGAAGCATTAAAAAATTATTTCATTTAAATTAGTGACCTGTACTTTTCAAGTTTACCTACCCTTGAACACTTGTTGGTCCTTAGGCTCAAAAGAATTTCCTGTAGGAATGCTTTCTCAGTCAGTTGGCTTTAGGAAAAGAAAAATACTTTTATAAGGACAAGGAGAGCCCCATGATGGGCTAAGAAGGAACAACCTACAATAAACTGATATTTTTAAGGCAAAACAAAAATTTTTAAGGTAGATATATTTTTTTAACTTAGTTAATGTTAAAAAAAAAACCCTTCAATTTTTCTACTATGTTCATATCAATGTCTTTTTCTCCATCATGAATAGGTTTATAATAAAACAGATTTTGAGGTCTACCTGTCAAATAAGTTGAGCTGAAAAGTGATTAGGGTTACAGTTTTAAACTGCTTCATAAAAAACTCTGATACATTGATTTCTTTGATGGGTTTAACTGTTGAATGAATATATATGTATACACATATATAGGCACTCAGGTTTTATACCCACATGTTACTCTGATGCTGAGATGGACTTCTGTATATATAATAGGATGGTGAGCAATGCATGATTTTAGTTCCCCTTCCACGCAAATGATGTTTCTTGTTCTTTATGCTGTTGTGGATATGGTAAATTACTTTAATTTACATAGACACACAATGGAGAACTTGACCTCACCAATTTTTTGCCCAATTAGATATTAATTAAATCAAGAGAAACTTTCCCATTAACTTAAATAGGTGATGGATTTTGAGCTCTGAAGAAAGCTTTATATTTAATATTGGATTTATGCCACTATAAATTTAGAAAAAATAAAGTGAATATATATCATATGCATTCAAACAGTAACTTCAAATAAAGCTTGAAGCATTACTTTATTTATTGCTGCTGATAAGGTATTTCAGCAAGAAACTGGCATATATTTGCATGTTTCTTAGCAGCGTGAACAGGTTCCAAAATTATGGATTGAAATTCAAGTACACCTCTATGCATGCATTGCAAAAGATTAAGGGGAAAACGTATTCAAATTTGGCTAGACTAGGTCAAGTACTGAACTAAATGTGTGTAATGTCATTTGCAATGCACAGTGATAAATAGACATTGGAAGCTGAAAAAACTCTTCAGTCTGTTATGGCTACAGTTACGGCTACTTACATTTTTGATTAAAAATTGTCCATATTTGCCAATGTCTAAAATGGGAAAAATTGAACATTATGCCAGAAAGGATCTTGTCATCTTCTAGCTTGAATAAATTCGATCTGAATTCATGAATTTAATCCGAAGAAGTATTTGATTTATGTAATAAAACCTCTTACAAGAGCATTAACTTCTTGGTAATTACAATGAGGAACAGTAGGTCAATTCTACAACAGTAATGTAATTGCACATGGGATCGTCTTTTGATGCTGAGGGCTACTGAACTCTCTCTAGTCTGTGCTACTGTAGTTGCTATTCCCCAGAGTAAGTTGAGAGTTTCCCAGCTGCAAGCTGTTTGCCCTAGCCTTGTCACAGGAAACACCCTACGAGCCTTTTTGTCCTCTCAACTATGCACCTTAGGCACTGCAGACACTTTGTGCTCCTCTCTCATCAGCTCTGTGCAGAGCATGTCCTCATGGCCTCAGACGCTTTATAAAGGGATTCAGCTCCACATAACTGTGGTACTGGCCACTTTCCAGCCACCATGCCTATAACATTTGCCCCTACCCCCTACCACTAAGACGCCCACCTCATTTATCAGTGGGCCTACATTTTCCCTAGTCTTCCTTTTTCTATTGATATACTGAAAGAACTTATTTTTGTTGTCTTTAACCATAGCGGCCAAGTTAAGTTCTGCTTGAGCTTTGGCCCTTCTAATTTCCCCCCTGCATAACTTTGCTACATTTTGGAACTCCTCATAAGACACCAACCCCCTTTTCCAGAGATCATAGATTTTCCTTTTAATCCTGAGGTTATACCAGCACAATAAACCCTAATCCAGTCGGTTTGTAAAGCCCAGAGAAAAGGCTGGAAAAAATACTTTTTTTTATTCCAGATCTGTGGGGAAAAAAAAAATATATATACATTGTCTACCTAAATTTCCCTTGGTGCTT
This sequence comes from Thinocorus orbignyianus, assembly GCA_013400375.1. Classification (NCBI taxonomy): domain Eukaryota; kingdom Metazoa; phylum Chordata; class Aves; order Ciconiiformes; family Thinocoridae; genus Thinocorus; species Thinocorus orbignyianus. Next base: position 1,039,727 of record VXBW01000787.1, on the reverse strand, counting down.
GATGCAAGGAGGACTTATATCAATTACAGCCATTTCCAGAGGATGATGTGAGTTTTAGGCAGGAAAAATCTCTGCCAGGCTAGGTCATGGGAGTTTCTGTGCTGCAAGAGTATTTGATGTGTTCCAGATTTTCCAATACACCGGGCTATCAGACATTTAACTTATGTATATAATTATTTCTTTGGTTTTTAATGACTTATTTGCTGTCTTTGAATAATAAGAGAAAGTTAAACATCCTTTTTTTTTTTTTTGTTCTCTTTCTATTTTTTCTTTCAAATGTTTCTTTCAAATCAAATGAAGATGGATTTTTATGTCAGTTGGTGTTAAAAT
>VXBW01000787.1:973838-1039375 GCA_013400375.1 Thinocorus orbignyianus | reverse complement strand
AAAAAAAAACAAAAAAAAAAAACAAAAAACAAAACTATGTATGCCTCTTGATTGTATTTACCAGAATGGTTTGAATTTGAGATGTAATCTTTTCGTGAAATACAGACAGAGTACTGTTATAAAAATCCTGCTAGTATATGGGGATCAGATTTAGTAAACCACATCTGCTAACTTCAGTGACAAAAAAAAATATGTTGTCACCAATTTTTCCATAGAAAAGGAAGGTTATCACAGATCATTTCAATGAGGTAGATTCTGCTGTGTTCTGTTGTGCAACTTTATTCTGTCTTAAGATTTAGTTAGCTGCTCCTGAGCTAAATGACTACAGGTAGCATGTTGGCCCAGGTGTAAGTGCAGCCATACACCTGGCCCGCTAGCAATGACAAACAAGAAAGACAGACCACGGTCGTATAGAGGCCAAGCTGTGTTTAAACTTCCTGATTTACCAAGCAATTAAAAATTTTGCAGGCCAGAAGCATACTGCAATATGTTTGCAAACTTACATAGAGAATACACTTTGTCTCCAAAATTATTATTCATTGTATGATTTCCACAGAGCAGACCTCAATACTAAATCTTTTAAAATTTTCTCATTAAAAAGGAGGTGTGAGTGTGTTTATCTTTTTTTTTATTATTATTTTTTGTTTTGTGTCATTTTAATTTTGTTATTTGCACAATTTCATAGCTGCATCCAGGCATTTAAACTGCGGAATTATGACAGCCATACTACCAATTTGTTTGCTTTCCCTTAACATCACCTACTTGAGCTGTTGTGCTTGTGGGAGAAAGATCGTATGGTACTGTTTTAGGGCATTTTATTATTTCTACCATATGATAGATTATTAATACTTTAATAATAATAATAATTTTACGTAATCTGTTATAGATCATGGGTCTTGCAAGTAAAGCGTATAAGTGAAGCTATAATATAATTTGGAATGAATTGCTTCCTGAGGGGAGGAGTATCTTTTTTTCTTCTTTTTCCTGAGAGATCATTAGAATATTAATAATAAAATTCCTATTCCTTCTCTTATTTACATATTTATCAAAACTGACTGAAATCATTATGTGAAGAAATGTGACCTAGAAACAAGAACTTTTCCTGAATACAGTTTACAAATGTCAACACTTGTTTTCTATCACTGCTGGAAAGCTTTATTAACCATCATTTAGGGTTTTTTTGGTGGAGGGGTATTGGGAAAAATACCCCAGTTTTTATGACACTTCATTGACAAAACTCAAAAATTATTTGATAATGAGATGTTCAGCTTTGGACTTTTCAATATAAAAACAGTATTTCCATTTTGAAGTGTTTGCTTTATGTAGTTGATACTTATATTTAAATAGTATTTCTAAACATGGTAAACTTCGATTTTTAAAATGATGGGACTTTTAACAAAAAATGTTTGGTTTAAGATCTGCTTTAAGGACATATTATGGCTTCAAGAACTTTGATTCTCTCCATATTTCTTTGAAAATGTTCAAAATTTCCTGAAAAGTATTTTGTAGTCAGGTTTTAGATAGCTATTGTAGAGAGATGATAATGGTTACATTCCCTTTTAAAATCTTCTCACTTTTAAATTAATCTGTCCAGAAATCATCTGAATTTTAAAATCAATAATCCTGAACTGAAATTAAAAGACAAAAATGTGAAATCACTATCTAGGAAAAAAATATTCTGAAACTCTCCAGTCAGGTTCATGTGCTGATGCTTTTATTTTTTCAAACAATTTCAAACTCAAAAAGTTATGGAAAAGGAAATTTATATTGTTTCCTAATATTTTTCTAAATTAAAATCTGTTGGAATTGTTATTTCTGAATTTCATAAATTTTAGACACAAGAATGTTTCCTTATATAAAATTTCTTGATAATTTTTTGACTGGTCATAAACAGTGGTATACCTCCCCTATAAGTATTTCCTAATCTATGCTAAGTTTAAATTCTTTTGCTACTACTAAAATAAAAATAAAATAATAAAAAAAAAAATAAAAAGGGAAAAAATGCTTGTTACTTTTTTAGAGTTTTGATTGCTCCTTTGGCTTCTCAGTCTTACACTTAAGTAATTTCTATCCAAATATATGCTACTTCCTTTTTTTGATTGGATAGATTATTTAATAATTTGTTTCCATTAGTGAACAGAGAACTGTAAACCACTTTCCACCCTGATAAATTCAGCAAGGTCAACATGAGCAACAAATCCATGACAAATAAAAGAATATTTGCTGAACTATATTGCCTCTACAAGGTAACTACATTTTTGTTGAGAATGAGATTTTTCACATTATTTCAGTAGTCATGCCTCTCTCTTACAGTCTCCATTTACAATACCAGAAGACAAATAAGGAGGTGATAAAAATATGATATTTCTATAAATGACTGCTACCTGATCTTGTGAGCTGACCTAATGCCTGATATCCTCAGCTGAATTCAAACAGAGATTAAAAACCATCAAAAAGTTTTACCTAGTCACTTTTCACAGAGAGGAAGAATGGACCGATAATTAGAGCACTAGTCATCGATTTAATAAAATAGGATTCAATTAAGTATGTTACAATTTGTATATGACCTTAGATAAATTACTTAGGTTAAATTTTCAGCAGTATTTGGTAGCCAATGTGGAATTCATCTCACTTCAATTTAACTGTCAAAAATGAAAGCATTTAACCTAAGTAGTTGTATCGGATCTCTTTATAGGCAATGAAGTAGAAAGATGTGTCCCTCTAGAGCAAATGTCATCCCACTTATCTTTTTCTGCCTTAGAGAGATCCTACATAATTAGCTTAAACTAAATGCTTTGCTCTTATAACTTTATCCAAAATGAACTGATGATTTCTATGACTAAGTTCTCTAGTGAGTGGCATTTTTTCTATGCCAGCAATAACCTAAGGACAGCCGCAATATGTGAGATGAGCCAATTAACTGCTAACAGGTGACAAGGTTGTCCTAAAAGAAAACCACACTGTTAACATTCAGGTATGCGAGACGCTCACAGCATTCTGAAACTGGGTAAGTGATAGGTCACTTAAAATACACAATGTCTCCTTTGAACAGACAGTTATATAGGTAAGGTGTAAGGAAATGTAAGCACAAGGATGCAAAATGATACATACTCACTGATTTTCCTCTTGAACACCTGCTGCATTTGACTACTTCTTTGCCACTGAGAGAGAAAGACATCACAGGATGTTTTTCCTTAAGGATGTAGCAAGAAACTGAATGTTGAGTCTAAACGTGCTTCAACAGAAATACTTTAGATATTCAGCATGGGCACAACAGAATTAATAACTAAATGAGGGAAAGAGGAAGAATGGAGCTTACAGAGACATATAATGTGGTAAATGACAAGTTATATGTTGAGTACCTAATTATGCAAATAGAAACTCAGCAAGAATATTATCATAAGATTCCCCATTAGAAAATGAATAAAAGAACAATTAGAAAATGCAATACATATACCACTTACTATCAGAAATTGATCTCTTTTCTCAGTCATTTGATCATATTTTGTTTTAGACTCAGTAAAAACGGTTTCATGAACTTTTTCCAAGATCTTGTTATTTCATTATTGATCTGCAAGTTCTACTTCTATATTGAAATTGCAATTCCCTCTTTGTATTCTGCTTTTTTGTGTTGTTCATTTGTTTGCTTGATTCATAAATAATTTTGTTTCATTCTCTTCAGTCTAATTAAGCATGGTGGAAAAATTAAAACTATTACAGTAAAACAATCTGCTTTGGGTTTTTTACAAAATACTTTAGATTATTAGAAATCAGTATTTTCAGCTCCCTTTGATTTTGACAGGAAGAATTTTTTCATCTTTTTTTTGAGCATGCACATACATAAGGTGTGTGTCTTGTGAAAAGATCACCAATACCTTATTTGAACAGGTGTTTACACTTTAGTCCAAAATATGTTCAGCTTTTAGTTTCACTGATAATGAGATTCTTGCCTCTGAAAGTCCATTAGTGAAAGCCTGAAAACATATCTATGAGAGGCAATTTCTTTATTTCCTTCATTTCTTCATCTATTAAGTGGGGAAAATACCGATCAAATTGTGGCAAGCATCTCCGAGTCATTTTGGATTCTCTAACAGGTCTATAGTCTGCATATATGTAAGATCTGAAACTCAGTTAAATCTTTTGCAGCAGAGAACCTTGCAAAAGTCCTGACCCTTTTCCCTTAAAGCACACGGAGGATGAAGAGGCAGAGGGTATTTGTATGAGGTACAGATTATAGACTCCCCAAATGTTAATGCTCAATTCTTAATTTCAGGAGGTAAAAGTGGATAAAAAGAGGAAGTCAACATACAAGAGACTTAACCAACTTTCAGATGTGTAGTAACTGAGTAAATATGGTTTTCCAATGGCTCCTTTCAGACTGAGGTAGTTCCCAGTGGGTAGCTGTGCAGCTCTTGGCCTGAGCAGGACTGAGTTGCGTATACCCGCATATATCTGCATATACCTTATACTGTTAATGTTTTGGTTTTTTTTTTTTTCTGATTTAATTAGCTTGATTTTGACTAAAAGAACATCAAAACATTAGTTGGACTAACAGTAAATTCACAGCTCTGTAGTGTACTCTCATTTTTCAATAACACGACCTTGAGTAAAATAACATTTAAATGCGAGTTCAGAAGGAAGTGATTTTGCTATATAGTGCGACACTGGTGACGCTTCTTATTATTTCTCTTTCTGGTTTTATTCAGCACTTTACCATTGGTAGAAAATGTATCTTTTTGCAGTAAAATATAAATCAAGCAGCATACTGTGTCACAAATTCACGGTATAGCTCTAAAAAGTATGAATACAAATGCAAATGTTGGCGTGTTTTACCCTCCATTATTTGAAGTACAGAATACTTTAGGTAATACTTTCAAAGAGACAGGATTTCCAGAAATATAGTACAATGCTTGCTTGCCTAAGTCCTTTTCCAAATTTACCTGCAATTCTTGTGGCTGTTATCCTTTTTTTAAGGATCTAAGTACTCATCAACTTGGTGATAGAAGCAGCAAAGTTCTAGAATACGTCATTAAAAATTAAAAAGAAATCTCTGTATTTTTGACACATGCTGTTTCAGCTGATAGAACTGCAGGATTTTTTTTATTATTATTAGCTAAAATTTAGTTATTGACAAACAGGCCTTTGTTCAGTCACTGAAATAGTCCCTTTTTTATCTTTTACTTATTTGAGTGTCTATTATTATAATGCATGCTGGGTTAATGAGTGTCACATCAATATGCACAAGATGATGTACCAAAAAAAAATAAAAAATGAGATTGCTTTGAAGTAATTCCATAGAAAAAATACAAAAGATTTATAGCTGCAGTTTTTTAAAGAGATTACAACCTGTCTTTTCTTGTGTTATTATTTTTGCAGGAATGTACATAGACAGTGTATTTCCTGTACCACTGTGACTGACTAACACACCCCTACAATGGGAGAAGGTTCAGAGTACAAGTGTTGTGCTCATGAATTCTAGGGAGGAATACATGAAGTGGCTACAGCTGCTGTAAAGAAAGATGAACTTATCTCAACCCAAAAGGGACAACGAACTGCCTTTATCAGTTGAGTGGATCAATTGGTTGTGTAAATAGCCTTCCCTGACTTAATCAAAAAGGTGCCAATATCTTCTTGAGCCTGAGCTCAAGCTTGACCAGCTGACCACTCTTCTTCATTCTATGACAGAGTTATAGTGTAATCTTTCAAGACCACTAGGTTAGCATGCTTTAAACTACAGAGGTGAGTAAATTGTCAAGAATGCTAAGGGAAATGAAGAACTAGAGTAAGTGTTATTCCCAAACATTCTACTATCTTAAAATGTGTTTACAAGCACATTTATTTTCACCTGTTTTCACCATGCAAAATTTCCCATTTTGGAAAGTTCTTTGAATTCCTGAGTCAGCTGATGCAACATATTTTTGTCTCTGTTATTTGATTTAGCTCTCTTTCTTGAGGTAAAAAGTAAATGCAGTCTGGGCCAGAGAGAGCGGCAACACCACGTGAGTGGTGCTGCATGGCCCTGTAAAGAGGCAGGGAGGATACAGTTCTGCTCTTCTTGTTCCCCCCAAATAAATTTCTGTGTTGCCCTACATCTCATACTTGAATTATATATGCTAGGTTTAGACAGGATGTTGTCCTGATCTCAGCATTGGGCAATGCTGTAACCAAAATAAAAGAGCTATTTATTGCGTCCCACACTGTTATTAGTTAATTTCTAGATACACAGTTCTTCGTGACTATCAAATGGTTTTGTGGCATCTTTATATATATATAAAAATGAATAAATTGGCAGTTATAAATTACTGTCTATAAGTTCCTTTTTTGCTTTATCTTCATGTAATTACTGCTTTGTCTTGCATTTTCTGATTCGTTGTTGCTTTTAAGTATCTTGTTTCCTGCAAGAGCTACAGAAAAGAAATTTGCACGTTGACCACTTAGCAGTAGGTAGGAGAATACGTGTGGACAGATGAATGTTTGAGAGCTTCTGAGTAAATATAAGCCATTCTGAGACCCCACCTGCCTCTTCACCCTTTTTCAAGTAGGGCAGAAGTCCAGGAACCACCTATCTTTTTAACTGTAGGATCAGTCTCAGCCAGTCAGGTGCTTTACACATTTGTTTATTATATGGATCATTTAATTATATGATCTGTTGGGCCTTTATTTTTTACTTGTCTATGTCCAGTAATTCTGTTAGAATCTCTCTTAGTAATATTATTTAATGATTCTCTTTTTAAGCTTTTAATAATTTTATTTTAAAAGCTTTTCAGCTTTTAAGATGGTCTCCCTTTGCTTTCCACACAGCCTGCTATTTTTTATTGTCCTTGTTGCAAGGATAAAATGAGAATATGGGGAAGGGAAGAAATTAAAAAATCTCACAGTCTTGAAAGTTGACAGAGACACTGTGGAATGGTACTAATCAATCAGGACAGCATTTGGAAACAGCCACACATCAGAACTAATTACTTTACTGGCAAAAAACCTTCCCAGAACCCATCCACCAACCCAATCCACCAACCAAACAATCAAAAAAACCCAAAGAAAAAAAAAAAGAAGCCCAAAGAAGAAAAGCAAATGTTGCTTTATTTTCCAAAGAGTTCCATAGAATGTTAATGTCTTTTAAAAGTACCTATAATGACAGAGGAACAATCCATGAAACTTATGTTTCTCTAGATTTAACTATTATACTTCCTTTTGGATGAAAGAATGCTCTATCTTCTCTTTCAGCACCTCCAAGTGTATCTGATTCCTAAGGCTAGTTTTGGAACCGTGTAGCTGTATGTAATGATGAGCATACAGAAATTGACTTTCATGGCAGCTGGTGCTATGAATGGTAGCAACAGGGCAGAAAAGTACAAACAGGTCAAAAAATACAAGGCCACTGAGAAGAGAGCTTGTCCCTTCAGGCTCACAATTGTTTTACAGTGATTGAGTATAGATGGTGTTAAATCCATTAATTTTCGATTACTTTGCTATGTATTTTCATTTTTAGATTATTTTTCTTCATTTTTTAGTAGCTAGTGAAAATATAATTTCCCCCTCTATTAAAGAAATAAAATCATACCTGATATCATATTAAGACTTATTGAAGTGTGTTTTTATTTTACAAATTTATTAGTGGGAATTAAATAAATTCTTGGGGTGGGAGGGAAGAGGGAAGGAAAGGAAGTGTGAAGATAAAATAGTTCTCCTACACTAAGCAAAATCAATGGGTAGGGGATGATTTGAAAGTTGCTTTCATATAAGCTTGGGGTGTGTTGATATACATAATTATTTAAATGATGTCTATAGAATATTCTGTGCATCACAAATTCACTTAGTTTCGAGACAAACAATACTTGGGATTTTCAGGTGCATTATAGGTAATTTTTCACTTTCCTGAAAAATAAAATGTTTCCTAGTTCCTACCATAGTGTGGTCGGATCACCTTTCAGCTGAGTGCCAGAGATACAATACAGGATAATTTAATCTCGCTTCCTTGCCTAAAATCAAATGTGGTTAGACAGGTCTACTTTAAAGAATTTTCCTTTTGTTCTATACTGCCTTGCTTAATTTTCTAGAACATTTTTTGACTATAGAAACTCTAGTAAATTTTCACTTTAAATTGATATATTGTTTATTTTTTGCAATATGGAAGGCAGATAACAAGCCTGTGTAACTTGTAATTGTTGCTAAATGTGTGAAAAAGTGCACGCACACACACAGACACAAAAAAAAAAGAGCAAAGAACATAAATCTTAAGTGGTACTGTTGCATTGACTGAAGAGATTTTAAAGGCTGCTTTTGAGGTAAATCAACAGCAACTTTCCTGCTTTAGAGTTATTATTAACTTTTAGTACTTAAATGACATTCTTATGTTTGCTATTAATCAAAATTTAAATGATTAATCATTATAAGATTTTAAATATCTTTCACCTTGAGTTACAGGACAGGCCAACCACTTCTGGTGATAATAAACAATGCTAGTTAGTTATTAGTCATGTCTGAGTTTAATTTTAGAGTATTACTTGATAACTGCTGTTATATTTTTATACTTGGGAAAAATTTGGTTTCTTTTTAGACTCCAATTTCCTTTAGATAGATGTTGTCCTGGTTTGAGGTAAAATGAACCAATTTTCTGTTTTACAATTTCACATTTTTATCCACGCCTCTTCTAACTAACTAAACTCTTGAATTAATAGCACATTGTTCAGAAATCTGTTCCATGGTATTCCATCCTATCTGCATCATTCTCAGTATAAAAGCTGAGGGATCAAAGGGTCAACCCTCTTTCTTTGATGGCTGACATCCAAGGAGGACCCTGCCTGCCCGCCTGCCTTGGACCCCGATCCGAGTGTTCCTGACTCCAGATCTGGAATCCAGCTCCTATTGATCACCAAGTCCAGTTTGGGACTTTTCCTGATGCCTGCTGGTGACGTGATCATCATCCTGGGAGCTTGATATGGTTTTGTATATATTGTACCTCTTTCACTATTTTCTTCTTATTTTAATTTTAGTATTAATATTTCATTAAAGTAGTTAATTCTCAACTCCTCCCCTTTCTTGGGGGAGGAAGGGCCATCTGTCAACATGGTTTTGGTAAATCTGGCTGAAACCATGACAGATTTATTGGCGCCCAACTTGATACTCAACTGTGGTACAAGTAGAGCTCTGATAGATTGTCTGAATAGTTTGAATTCCTGCTTGTTTAGAGATTAAAATAGATAGCTGGTCTCATGACATTCCTACAGAATATTTTACATGATATTTTCAGAGAGCTTTGTATGAAGTTAATTGATGTAGTATTGTTTAACTGGTCGAATATATTGAATGGTTTATTTGGTTTTTTGTGTGTTTGGATGCGGTGGATCAAGCATGCTGTGTTGATGTGGATTTTCCTTCAGATGTGGAATGTGATCAATTGGATTACTGAGATGCTTGTATATCTTGGGCATCATGTGATCAATTCTGTTGCTAATTACACTTTTGTTTTTATCTGGGGAAAGCTTACTTTGCCCTTTAATGATTATCGCAAAGTGATACTAACAGAATCAGGGGATGAAAAACCTTTGGGCTTTTTGGAGGATTTTTGTGATTATTGTTACTGTCATTTGATTGTGATAGTGCTGTTGGTTTTACTGAACGTACTACAGGCAGTGTTTACCGTTGAATATCTGTGCAGGAGAGAGCATTATGTGGCATGTGATAAGGCTACTCAGGCAGGGGTGGAATCAGAGGCAGCAGCGATACAAATGGAACCAGCCCCAGCCCCAGTAAGAGCCACAGCAGAGACACAAGTAGAATCAGCTCTGGCCCCATTGAGAGCTCCAATACAGACACAAATGGAATCAGCCCCAGTCCTGGCTGCAGTCATGCCAGTGCCACTGGCTGCCTCCCCTCCGGTTCCAGCTCCAACACCGACACCAGTTGCCCCACCAGCAGCACCAGCTCCAACTCTGGTTCCATCTCCAGCCCCAGCCAAGCCAGCGGCACCAGCTGCCCACCCCTGNATTTTACGTGATATTTTCAGAGAGCTTTGTATGAAGTTAATTGATGTAGTATTGTTTAACTGGTCGAATATATTGAATGGTTTATTTGGTTTTTTGTGTGTTTGGATGCGGTGGATCAAGCATGCTGTGTTGATGTGGATTTTCCTTCAGATGTGGAATGTGATCAATTGGATTACTGAGATGCTTGTATATCTTGGGCATCATGTGATCAATTCTGTTGCTAATTACACTTTTGTTTTTATCTGGGGAAAGCTTACTTTGCCCTTTAATGATTATCGCAAAGTGATACTAACAGAATCAGGGGATGAAAAACCTTTGGGCTTTTTGGAGGATTTTTGTGATTATTGTTACTGTCATTTGATTGTGATAGTGCTGTTGGTTTTACTGAACGTACTACAGGCAGTGTTTACCGTTGAATATCTGTGCAGGAGAGAGCATTATGTGGCATGTGATAAGGCTACTCAGGCAGGGGTGGAATCAGAGGCAGCAGCGATACAAATGGAACCAGCCCCAGCCCCAGTAAGAGCCACAGCAGAGACACAAGTAGAATCAGCTCTGGCCCCATTGAGAGCTCCAATACAGACACAAATGGAATCAGCCCCAGTCCTGGCTGCAGTCATGCCAGTGCCACCAGCTGCCTCCCCGCCGGTTCCAGCTCCAACACCGACACCAGTTGCCCCACCAGCAGCACCAGCTCCAACTGGTTCCATCTCCAGCCCCAGCCAAGCCAGCGGCACCAGCTGCCCACCCCTGCCTGTCCCAGGATGGTACGGGGTAGAGGATGACTGCAGGGATGTGGGGGCTGTTGTGAGGGTTTGTGGAGAGCCAAACTGGGTGAGTTTTCACAGATCCTCTGGTGTTGAAGCAGACTTAATGAAGTGCCTTTTTTTCTGTCCCCGCCCTCCTCCTCCATCATCTTTTTGTCTGATCCACGGGAAAGGACCAGATCAGATCCCTAGGGAAAGGGGAGGCAGCTCCTCTGCTTCTCCTGACCAGGATGCCCCCAGCAAACCTCGCCAGGTGACCAGCCCATGGAGGGACCAGGATCCTTGGCCACCATGGGGCTGTCACCCCCTCCTCCACCCTGGAAGCCCAAACATGTGCAGGACATTCCAACCCTCCTTTATAGGGAATTTTGGTAATTTGGCTGAAACCACGACGATGTGAACTCATATCTAGTGAGAAGCAGTAGAGGCTATAAATGCACTGCTGTAGAGATATTTCAATATGTGCATTGGTGGAAACACTAAAAAAAGCTTAGCAAAGATCTCTGTTATTTTGATTGCCTGGTAGAGCTATCCATAGTTCACATTGATGCATGTAATGAAAAGGTAATGACTAGAGTATGTTTCACCTGTTCTTTAAATGTTATTAAAGAGTTTTAGAGTAACCCTCTGATGTTTTGTTTTTCATGAATGCTTTGCCAGATTGTATTTGGTGATATTCCTATTAAACAACATGCTCTTGCAGCTTTATTGATGCATTCTGCTAAAATTGCTGGAATTGTACTAAAATAAAGACAACAAATTGTGTCCGTAGTTATAATGTGATAATTATTTTACAGTCAGTGTGCTTATAATCTTTCTGCTTCCATTTACAGTACAACAGTATTGAAAACTATGTTTACTCAAAATGGCTTAGAGATGCTTGCACCTTTGTTTCGATATCTGATACTTAGAAAATAATGTTTACTTCCTTCAAAAATTGCAAAATTTTTAATAAATGTGTTAGAATAGTGCAAAGAACCAAACTATTCAGATGCATATGCACTCGGAGAAACAAGTAGATTTAGTAAAAGGAAATCGGAGAAAAATTATTTACGTGTTTTCAATATAGTTTATCATTCTGTCTTTTTTGCTTGGGCTCGCAGCTGGCAGCCCCCAGGATTTTAAAGTGTAAAAGTAATTAGGAACAAATTTAGCAAATTTGTTGTGAAAATAACTTAGAATTTAGGAACCTTAAATATATTTTAAATAAATAAATAAAAATAAAACTAATTGTAATAAAGTGAAAGTAGATTTTAAAAAGTTGTTTTCAATATTGCTGAAATGTTTTGTTCTGCAAAAAAGTCCTAAAGTAAATGTTTGCTGCAGGATGTAGCACTACTCAGAACACTGAATTTTTCAATGTTATCGATTTGTTTTGTTTCTTATGAAAATCCAATTTTTACAAGAGGGGTAAAAACTCTTTTATTCCTGGCTAGGTGTTTCTTCTGTATACAAAACTAAACATTGTGACAGCTACTGGTAATGAAAGTTAATAATATATTATAAGAACTCACAAAAAGGACAATGTATTTTATTCTACTGTTTGGTTTGTTTGTTTAATTTAAATTAAGTGTCACTGATGTCTTTGAAAGAAACTCCTTTGATAGTTGAGATTAACTCAGGGAAAATAAGGCAAAACAAAGTTATTTGCAAAAAAAAAAATTAAATTTCTTTATAGAGCTTCATATACATACAAACTTGCATTTGCTCAGCTTGTGTGGCAATTGTTTTTAATGCCTGTCTGTGAACAGTTGTAAAAGCTGCTGTTTTCAGCATCTTTTACAAGTACCAGAGAACAGCAGCCTCCTTGCTCCTTCCCCTTCATTATTCGTTTACTGTCTCTCAGCACGGATTCAGCTCATCTGTCATCCTCAGGATTAGCTAAAGTTATTTTAGGCTCTGTCTGTCAGGTAGGGACTCACAAGGCAAGGAGACTAGTCTGGGCTTTCTTTTTTAAGTAATTTCTAATTTAAGTGTGGATTTTATGCTTCCTGACCTATTTTTGCAAATACTTGCTTCTGAGTTTGTGCTCAATATTAATTTTTTATATCCTGTGAAATTATATTACAGGTAATATTTTTATGCAACAAATTCTTTAGTTAATAGAATTTCTCTGTGAATGTCTATATTAATACAATCATCTAACACTAATAGCAGTAGATGGGTCAATGCTAGAGTATAAACTACTCTTGAAGGATTGGTTTGTACATGATTATTTTAAATGCTTACCTTTGATATTCGCATTTTTCTCTGTTGAGCTCACTTCCACATTTTTTATAACTGTGCTTAAATAGGTTGCAGTAATAGCTATACATTTAGGGTTAAATTAGTTGAAAAAAATCATAGAAACATAGAATCAAAGAATTATTAGAGTTGGAAGGGACCTTAGAAGATCACCAAGTTCCAACCACACTGCCATGGGCAGGGACACCCACTACAGCAGGTTGCTCAAAGCCCTGTCCAGTCTGGCCTTCAACACCTCCAGGGATGGGGCATCCACAACTTCTCTGGGCAACCTGTTCCAGTGCCTCACCACCCTCACAGGNTCCAGGATATGGTTGGTTTTCTGGTCTGCCAGCATGTACTGCCAGCTCATGTTGAGCTTCTCATTCATGAGCACTCCCAAGTCTTTCTCCTCAGGGATGCTATCTGGCCATTCTCTGCCGAACCTGTATTTGTGCCTGGGATTGCCACATCCCAGGTGCAAGACCCTGCAATTGACTTGGTTAAACTTCATGCGATTTGCACTAGCTCACCAATCATGCCTGTCCAGGTCCCTCTCGGTGGCATCCCTTCCCTCCAGAGTGTCAACAGCACCACCAAACTTGGCGTCATCAGCAAATTTGCTTTAGGGTGCATTCTATCTCACTGTCCATGTCTCCAACAAAGATGTTAAATAGTGTTGGTCCCAGCACTGATGCTTGAGGGACACCACTCGTCACTGGCCACCACTTGGACATTGAGCCGTTGACCACAACCATTTGAGTGAGGCCATCCAGCCAGTTCCTTATCCATCAAGTGGCCCATCCATCGTACCCATCACTTTCCAATTTGGAGACTAGGATGTCATGTGGGAAAGTGTCAAATGTTTTGCTTAAAAACTCAAGTGGAAAGCACTAATTAAAAACAAAAGTAGAAATAAATACTTTTAAATGAAATTATGATTAGTTCATTGGCAAAGAGTAATAATAATAGTGCTATCATTATATATCTAATAGAGATTTAATGTGCTATGATTTCCCTTGTGATTCAAAATATCTGTAGTTAGAGCCTGGAGCAAACTTTTACAGCTAGGCCTGATCTTGAGCTTAGTTTTTATTTGAGGCCTTTGCTGATCATCACATTATTCAAATAGATGTGTTCTCACAACTAAAACAAAGCTGGAGAAGCATTTTCTCTCCATTTTGTCATGAAACTTAGAGAAGGAGGCTTCTCAAAAAACACAGCCAAGTAACAACAAACAAAAAAAAAAAAACCTCCCAAAATGCAACCCCCAACAATCCTCATCCAAACAAACAAACATAAAAACCCATGCTAAAATCTCTTGTGGGAAGAAAGGGCAAGGGCTTTGAAGAATTGATAGGAAGTACACCACTGTTCCTCTGTTGCTCTCTTGGTTCCTGGGTGCCTTTTTATCTGACTTACAGAATATAATAGCTTTTTAATGATTGCCATGAAATTTAATTAGGATTATCTCCTATCATTTCCTAATAGAAGATTGATTTACTTCTTGCTTCAAATGCTATGTATAGTAAAAGAAGTGCGTCTTCTTCAGCAAAACACACAGAGAGGAAATGCATATGTCTCATTGCAAGTATCACAGGGATTTCTGTCAACGTGGGTGGAAGGCTTTGATATAAGATTTTTGTTTCTGATTTCCATGAATATAGAGAATAGAGGATAGAGATCAAATATCTTGGTAAATGTTCTAATTTTGCACATTTCAGCAGGAAGAGATACTTATTTGGGGAGTATTTTTGTCAGTGGAAACTCTTGTGGTTACTCATACAGAAATCTTACTATTGTGATGTCTCAGAGTCTTGACAACTGTGAAGAAACACACAAAAGATGTCCCCAATATTTTTTCAGCCACAGAAGCTACAGACTGACAAAGGGAAAAAAAAGAATCTGACTGAGAAGTACATTGCTCAGGCAAAAGCAAAAGGAAAAATATGATGATTTTTCTGTTGTTTACTGGTATAATATACAAATATTTTATGTATTGACACCTTTTAAATACTTAAATGGGTGACTGTTCCCTAAAAAAAAAAAGTCTGCCATGTGTAAATAGGTTCTTTAATTTTTTATAAAGTAGAAGGTATTTTGCTAGCAGTCCTGTGTGGAACAGGAACAGCAGCTGTAGGAGAACATGAATATGAAGAAATACAACGGTTCTTCTCTGCACAATACCTTCTGTAGATTAAGTTGACAAATGCTACTGCCTCTCTCAACAGTGATAATAGATTCAATACACTGAACTACTAAATTAAAATAAATGCTACATTTTTTCAGTTGATATAGCAAGGCCGAGAGACTGAGATGCAGAGTCGTGACTTACTCTACACCTTTTACTATTGCAGTTCACCTTCTCTCTGTCCTTTAGAAATAACAAACAAAAAGTATTCTTTGAATAGAATATTTGTACAGTTATTATTCTGCACAGATAAAAGTCCCAACAGTTTGAAATGCAGAAAATCATTGCTAAATTATCATGTAAAATAGATTATTCTTTTTTCCTAAGAGACATAACAGGGTTTAAATCATAAGAGCTGGATAACCATCTTGGTTTCCCTGCCAGTTTTTATAGCCTATATTCCAAAACCATTAAAACTTCATTATCAATTTGAAATTATTTAAAATTAAATTAGAAACAACATGAATAATTATATTGTGCACACTGATCTAATTACTAAAGTTCTGATAGGGGGTAAATCAATTGACTCTTTATTTCAACATTATTCAAAGTTACATTTTTCACTAAATTAGCACCAGAAGGGGATTATGCCTATACTAATTGGTGTCACTGCAGTTAGCAGGAAAATGGCTGGCTTGAGACTTAGGTGGAAGGTTGTGGACCTCTTGGCTAACTTCCTCCCTGCTGTTCATTTCATAAAAGAGTGTCAGGAAAGAAGGATGGAAAATACTCTTTTACTCTCGTGTCCATCGGTGTCAAAGTCTTGGGCCTAAAATGAAGACGCAATGTAAGCCACGAGGTTCTCAGATAAGGTACAAAAATTACTCCCTGCAGTTATCACCAAAACTGATTTATTATAATTAGTATTGTTATTACGTGATATTAAAAAGGAAAAATCAAACGAAATCACAAACAGCACACACACAAAAAATAAAAAAGGCAAGGAGAAATAAAATAAAATCTTGTTAAGTTTATCTTCCTGCTGCATTTTTACATTTATTTTAACCTGACAGAATAGACCCATGTGCCTTTCTGATGTCTATCAGAGTATCACATAGGTGTTACCAGTTCAGCAAAAGGTAGATATAAAGTCCTGTAGATGTACAAAGTGTATCATTTATGTATGACACAGTCCATAATCAAGCATCTTCATTGTGCAATAACAGATTTTGACAATTATTGCCTTGAAGGAAAACATAACAATAAAATGAGTATTGAGGGCAGATGAGAAAGCTTTGTTCTCATGTTGGATCATGAGTACATGATTACACTAAATATCTACTGTATTTTTCTTTCCCATGGAAAGAGAATTTCATTACAACAAAACATTCTTTTCAAGTAGCAAATGTGCAAGGTAAACAGTCATCTAAACATCCGATAACAATATCTCCAGATGCTCATAATTTCCAGGTCAGATAGGGCATCATGATCTGTTTTCTTTTGTTCTGTGGGTTTTTACCCCCCAGTATTTTCAAGGCAGTGAGCACCTGTTCTCTTTTGAAAGTATTATTGAGTGAAAAAAACAACCAAAGCCTCTATTTTTAGAACATGAATGTTTTCATTAAGAACTTTAAAAAATTCATTTATTCTGTAATTGAATTTGTGTGATACACACCGATAAATTTGTCACTTGTAAAAGAACAGAGTGATGCATAAATTCTATGTACTGAATTCAAGGTGTCTTGGATCTTTTCACAGCAATCATAAGCTCAAATCTATTTTAGAAGTACTGCCAAGGAAGAACACGTGATGCTATCTAGCAAGTTGTTTTCCTATCACTGCTGATTAGGATTATTCCATATATTTCTCCTCAAACCATAACAATGTGTGAAGAGAACTTTTCTTGTTAGCTGAAGGCAAATGTAAATGAAGCAAATCTTAAACATTGCTTCTATTTGTTTTTTACAACAAAGTCTCTAGATTTTGGATAACAGTAGGAATGATAACTATATCAAGGCAGACACCTGTGGAAATGTTGTGATTGATCCNTACCTACTGCAGCCCACGCCACCCTAACCACCACTGACGCTGCTGAGCCGCACCCCACCACTGCCCGCCCATATATAGGCCTATGCCGTGACGTCACCACGCCCACTTCCAGTTGTGGCCCCTCCCCTTCCCGGCTAGCTCCCTGCTGCCGCTGGGCCTGACACACATGGGAGGGAATATCTGTGTCTGCTAGAGCCAGGGGAAAATCAACCTCGTCCCTGCTGGAAACCAGGACAGAGGTATAGTTTTATGCTCTTTTATTTCACTATTTACTTTACTTTACTGACCTTTTCTCTTGAAAAAAATATGTGAATTGCGGCTGTTACTTATGCCTGTGTGGGGTTAGACTCCTGTCATAAATAGTTACTATTATATAATTCAAAGGGTATCTGTCTGCTCTTCGAGGCTGTCATGCATTGCACATAGCTCTAAATGGATCAAGTTAAATTTTGCCAAAAATCAGAAAAATAATAATGCTGTTGTAATAACACAGTTAGTGAAGTAGACTTGATTTATTTCTTAGTGTCAAAAACTTCAAAATCCAGTCAGAAATACATTCAGCTACACTTACAAGCAAAGTAAGGAAAATATTCAAGACAAGGTTGTATATATGCAGATCAATACAGTTGTTCTCATCATTAAAATATTAAGAGAAGGTCAGACGTCTAGTTCTTTATCTTTTTTCTGATGATGACTTATTATAGACGCTCAGGTAATCAACTTACCTGGATTTAAAACTGGAAAAGTCTAAATATCTTCTAAAGATGAGGATGATAGATACACCGTGAAGTTTTCAAGAAAATAGGCTACAATTTTTAGGATGATTATGCTTTTCATGCTGTTCTTTATGCTCTGCTTTATAGCATTTCTAGTTATCCTTTTATCATTTTTATGAACTTTATTTATGAAAGAATCATCCTCAGTGACTTTTTTTTTCTTAACTGTGTTGTTTACTAAGTGGGGGACGATGCACTTTTCTTTTTTCTTTTTTTTTTCTTTTGGTGATTGTCCTTTCTTTATTACTCTTATTTTGTTGTTGTTTTTCCCTCAGGAAATGGAGAATATGAAGAGTTCCATAGTCAGCATCAATACTTTGTTTGCATCTCATTTATCTTCAGTGTGCCAAATAAATGGTTTTTAGTCACTTTAGTAATTTTTAAAATGAAAATAAGTTAATTTTATTTGATTTTGAATTCTGAGTTCTTATTTATATGAAAGATTTATTTTATTTATTTTATTTATATTATTAGTATTTCTATTGGTGGTTGATGATTTGGATTGGCAAAACAGCATAGAAAGTATATTGAAGGCAAGATGTCTGTTATTACTTTGGAAGCCACAGTGATGTCCATTACTGCTGTGGAAGAAAATTATGGTTGTGCTTACACATCTTTTTCATGGCAAGTCCACCTCAATAAGTCCACCACATAAAATTTCCCCAGATTTGCTGAGAACTATACTGAGAATAAAAATTGCACCTTATGGTTCTTAAACACTTGTGTATTGCTAGTATTTCTAGGTTGGGGTTTTTTTTCACAGAAAATTTGAAAAGCTGATCTAAGCAAATCTCAAAAACTTAAAAGACAAAAAAAAAAAAAAAGGAAAAGCTAAAGCTTGCCAAGACTTATTTACGAGATAAAATCTCACAAATTCTTTGGATGTTCTTATGATAATTTTTGGTTTGATGTTGACAGCGTTAAGTTTCCTTTTCCCTTTTCTCTCTGCATCACACATTATCAATTCCTCAACCTACCTTATTGGTATTGCTTGAGTTTTAAAATCTCTTTGTTAGAAACTTTGTTTTCAAATAAAGCTCCATCATTTTTTAAATGGAAAATTTACAGTGATAGGCTTTATTTTCTGTACTTGGCTCTATTTCTTGCAAGTAGTTATGGTGACAAAACCAATGATTTTGTTAAAGATGGTCAAGTGAAGGTTTTGATAACCTTTTCCCATACTCTCTGATCTCAATGAGAAAATTTTGTCCATTTTGACCAAAGAATGCTGTAGGAATAGAAGGCAGTTCATGAAAAGTGAGATTATGGCAGTATTATAAAATAAATACTTAATGTCAAATAAGTGCTTTACCGGAAGTTTCTACAGCCTGTCGGTGTATCATTTCTAGTGAGATAATTAGATACAGGAATGCAAAATCATTATTTTTCTAAGAAAACTACGATAGATGAAGAACTCAATTTTTCCTTCTTGGACTCTTACATCAAGAGTGATTTTAGTGAGGATCTGGGGAGAGGATGTAGCTTTGTACCCAGTGACATTTATGTCCATGTCATAGAACTAAAGTGCAGACAATTTAAAGGCTTAATATATAGAGGACACAGATGCTATTCTAGTCAGTAATTAGGGAGAGGAGGGTGAGAATGAACAGGAAAATGATGATGTGGCTGCACTTCATGCTTATTAGAATGTCCTTCCAATGATCTCTGCCTTGATAAGTTGTGGAAGTTACTCCATCAAATGTGATGATACTGCAGAGAACATTTTTCACACTAAAGGTGTCAGGAAGTACTACTGTACAATGACAAGACAACGCTATGCAAACAAGGCAAACTTCATGTTCTCTGCTTGTATCATCAAATATTTTATACAGATTTATTTCCTGTAAAGTTTGTGAATATGTCTTAAAAGATTGTGTAATTTCTGAACTCTTTTGTCAAGGATTTCCTAAAACTTTATTGTGTTGAAGAAAGAACTTGGAGGACTGAAGTGGCTTTGAATGCATAAACTATTGTTTCTACTTTATTCCATTTTCATTGTGTTCAAAATGTTGCAATCTATTGAAGTCAATATAAAGCTTCTAACAGATTGCAATGTGTTTTGGATAAAATGTGAAGAAATTTTCTTTCACTCACCACCCTATTGTTCTGAAAAGATCTGTTCTGATGGATTAGTCTCTATAGAAGTGTGAATGTGTTATGATTTAACCCCACCTAGCAGCTAGGACCACACAGCCTCACACGCACCCCCCTTAATCACCTCAGAAAGGTAGGGAGAAGAGAGAGTAAAGGAGTGGAAAGGTAAAAAAAGCTTCACAGGCTGTGATAAAGACAGATTAATAGAACAATAACAGAAAAGTAAAACAACAATAATAATGGTAAAAGAATACTCAAGACTCAAGTCACTCTCAGCCAGTTAATTGGTTGTCCAGACCAACTTGAGCAGGGATCATGGATTTTCCCCTTGCCCCTCAACCAACCCCCGTTTATATACCAAGTATGATATGTATGGTACAGAATATTCCATTGGTCATTCTATTGTTCTGGCTATGCTCCTTCTTAGCTTCAGTGGAAAGCTGAAAAAAGTCCTTGATTAGTGTAAACACCACTTAGCAACAACTACAACAATATGCATTATTGACATTTCCTTTCTACAAAATTTGAAAAGACATCAACGAATAGAAAAAAAATTAACTCTCTCAACTGAAATTGGGGCAGAATGGAAAGGATAACTGTCCTGTGACAACTGATCAACTTCCTCTCCAGAAACCTAGACTATACTGACATACAAACTCTCAGGTGCTATTTTTAGCACTGTAGAGTGGCTTGGAGCTTGAAAAAGGCATCATAAAGGCTGGGAATATGCACATTATCCTTCAGATTTCCAATAGTCATCAGATGAGGAACCCTCTAGGTCATTACATTTACTCTGTGTTTCATTTTCTAAACATATTCTGAACTCATGTATTCTTGTTAGTTCAGCAGCTGTGTCAAAGGTTTTAATTGTGCATACAATAATGGACTTTCTTTCCTGTTTCTAAACTCTTTATGCCCCCAAGTTTTTGGAATGTTATGAAAAATGAACAATGATTCTCTACTTATCTCTGTCTTCTTCCTTTGATTTAGGATACCTCCTCTCTCCTCAGCATGTCTTAAATTAATTACTCTTTATAGATGTAAAAGAGCTAGTGAAGATAAATGATACAACAGAACTGTTAAAAAAAATACTTTAGATCAACAGTCATTGCTGCGATTTTCAAGGATGTTTTTTATATCATATCCATTTTTATGATAAAGCATCCAAGAACTGCATCAAAACAAAATGCACTAATTTCTGAAATTAGTTGGTAAGCTAACTTTCCTATAGCATTTTTTTGGTGATAGGTTGGAGACTTACTTCTCTATTTTTTTCACATCTGGCTTTCCAAGAGGAGTCCAGAGTTTTTCTGTCTGTGACCCCTGTTTTTAGGGGTCCTCGATGTACAGACCATTGGAAGCCTTATGGAGTTCTGGTCAATACTTTGTGAATCTTGTCTATCTTCCTGACCAATGTTCCCTCACCACAAAACTGACTCTCATGATAAAATCTGTTCTGCTTTCATCATGATTTCTGATGCAGATTTATTAAACTCTTTTTGACTCGGATTCGAAAATTCAGCATATTTTTAAATGCTTTTCAACCCAAGAATTGGCATTTAAAAAACAAAATAACTTTACTCTCAATTTTTTGGCCAGCTAGTTTTGTGATTAATGGAGGGAATAGCAGAAGCATCGAATATTAATTTCTATCTCATCTAAATGGTCATAGTTTAACTAGACCTCAATGAATTGCATTGACAACATTGTATATTTATGGTATTTGTCAAAAGTTGCCAGCATATTGCATAAGGTTTTTTAACATAAAATTAAAATGGTAATATTCAGGTGCTATATCAGTGTATTGGAATCACTTCCTTGCCTCTGAAATCTAATCAATAAACTAACTTAAGTGAAGTGAATGTGACAAACAATGAGAATGAACAGAAATGATTGATTAAAAAATACAATACTGGAACTATAAACAAAAGTCTCATCAAAAGCATGAAAGATGATCAACCTATATTTTTGATCACTGGAAAAGAAATAGATGTCAGGAATAATGATAGTACCATGACGAAATATTGGAACATTTCTCCCCCTCTACTCTGCGCTTGTGAGACCCCACCTGGAGTACCATGTCCAGCTTTGGAGTCCTCAACATAGAAAGGACATTGAACTGTTGGAACGGGTCCAGCGGAGATGATCTGAGGGGTGGAGCACCTCTCCTATGAGGACAGGCCAAGAGAGCTGGGGCTGTTCAGCCTGGAGAAGAGAAGGCTCCAGGGAGACCTTACAGCAGCCTTCCAGTATCTAAAGGGAGCCTACAGGAGAGCTGGAGAGGGACTCTTTGTCAGGAAGTCTAGTGACAGGACAAGGGGTAATGATTTTAAATTGGAAGAGGGGAGATTTAGATTAGATATTAGGAAGAATTTTTTTCCTGTGAGGGAGGTGAGGGACTGGAGCAGGTTGCCCAGAAGAATTTTGGATGCCCCATCCCTGGAAGTGTTTAAGGCCAGGCTGGATGGGACTTTGAGCAACCTGCTCTAGGGAGAGGTGTTCCTGCCCATGGCAGAGTGGTTGGAACTTGATGATCTTTAAGGTCCCTTCCAATTCTAACCATTCTATGATTCTGTATAAAACCCTTTGAGGAAATTGCTGAGACGTCCAATGCAGAAAGGAAGCAATAAAAGTCAGGGATTAGTTGCTAGTGTTGTCTCCACATTCATTTGCTTAAAACAGAATCACAGATTTACAGAATGATGTGGGTTGGAAAGGACCTCTGGAGTTCACCTAGTCCAAACCCATGGCAAAGCAGGCTGAAAAGGAACATGTCCAGGCAGGTTTTGAATGTCTCCAGAGATGGAGACCCCATCACTTCTCTGAGTAGCCTGTTCCAGTGCTCTGGCACCCTCAAGGTAAAGAAGTTCCTCCTCATGTTTAAATGGAACTTCCTATGTTCCAGTTTGTGCCCATTACTTCTTGTCCTGCCATAGGGCACTACCCTCAGTCTTTTCTCCAGACTAAAAAGACCCAAGTCCCTCACCCTTTCCTCATAAGAGAGATCTTCTAGGCCCTTAATCATCTTTGTAGCTCTTTGATGTACCTTCTCCAGCAGTTCCCTGTCCTTCTTGAACTAGGGAGTCCAGAACTGGACACAGTACTGTGGGTGGGGCCTGCCTGAACAGGACAGAGTAAAGGGGCAGGATAACCTCCCTCGACCTGCTGGTCACACTCGTCTTGATGCACCCCAGGATGCCATTGGCTTTCTTGACCACAAGGGCACATTGCTGGCTCATGGTCATCCTATTGTCCACCAGGACTCCTAGGTCTTTTTCCTCAGAGGTGCTCTCCAGCAGGTCAGCCTCCACCCTGTATTGGAGCGTGAGTTTATTCCTCCCCAGGTGGAGCACCCTACACTTGCCTTTGTTGAATATCATCAAGTTCCTCTCTGCCCAACTCTCCAGCCTGTCCTGGTCTTGCTGTATGGCAACACAGCCTTCTGGTGTGTCATCCACCCATCCCAGTTTCGTATCATCAGCAAACTTGCTGAGGGTACACTTCATCCCTTCATCCAGGTCATTGGTGAAAATATTGAAGAGGATTAGAATGAGGACTGACCCATGGGGGAACCCCACTTGTTGTAGACCTCTAACTACATTATGCACCACTAATCACAACTTTCTGAGCTCGCTCTCAGCCAGTTTTCAATCCACCTCACTGTCCATTCATCTAACTCATACTTCCTAAGCTTACCTATGAAGATGCTGTGGGAGACAGTATTGAAGTCAAGGTAGACAACATCCACATCTCAGCTACCCATCCAGTCATGCCATTATAGATGGCTATCGGGTCAGTTAGACATGATTTGCTCTTGATGAATCTACGCTGACTACTTGTGGTAGCTTGTTTTTCCACCATATGCTTTGAGATGATGCCCAGAACAAGCTGTTCCATCGTCTTTCCAGGGATGGAGGTGAGGCTGACCAGCCTGTAGTTTCTTGTGTCCTCCTTTTTGCCC
Organism: Thinocorus orbignyianus; assembly: GCA_013400375.1. Taxonomy (NCBI): domain Eukaryota; kingdom Metazoa; phylum Chordata; class Aves; order Ciconiiformes; family Thinocoridae; genus Thinocorus; species Thinocorus orbignyianus. The sequence goes on along the minus strand of VXBW01000787.1, from coordinate 1,015,388 downwards.
TTTTTGAAGACTGGGATGACACTGGCTTTCCTCCAGTCTTCAGGCACCTCGCCTGTTCTCCAGGACCTTTCAAAGATGATGGAGAGCAGCCCAGAAATGACTTCTGTCAGCTTCCTCAGCACTTGTGGGTGCACCTGATCTGATCCCTTCAGCTGCCCCATTCCCAGAAATGTTCAAGATAAGGCTGTTTGGGGCTTTAAGTAACCTGGTCTAATGGGAGGTGTCTCTACACATCAAGGGTGTTGGAACTAGATGGTCCTTAAGGTCCCTTCCAACCTAGAACATTCTATGATTCTATGATTACAAAAACTTCTCCTGAACTTTTCAAGACACAACATTGCTCCAAATTAGAAATATCACAGGACTAAGGACCTTTCCATCCTTATAAGAATGCAGGTTTTCAGATGCAGAACTTCATCCTTTGCTCATTCTGCAATACCTCTATTAAAGTCCATGGACACCAATGATAAACCATCTTGATACTCTCAAGTGGTTTGAGGCTGAATGGCCTACATGCTCATTATTCCATAGACTAATATAACATGATCCAATATTCATGTACAGTGAGGCATTCTACTTACAAAAACCCTAAGTACTGCTCATAGCAGCTATGAAGTGGTTTCATTTACTGGCCAATTTTTTTTGTAAATCTAGGGAAATTGCATAATTGCACACTTGTGCCCTTTTGGTGTCACATCCATAATGTATACAACAGCGCTTAATTTCGTACTATGTCACCAGAGACTCTGTTTCATGTATGAGATTCTTCTACTTTCATAACCGTAATACCATTTACAATTCTGTAACTTTTAAATCCACATTGCTAATTCTATGTTCAGCTGCAAGGGAAAAGTTACCTTATTGTGAAGAATATTGGAGGCGTTTTCAGTATTATCTCACAACTACTCTACTAGCCACAAAAAATAGAATCAAAGGAAGAAACACGAAGCAGTAATAAAATGCAGCCACAGAGAAAATGAATTTTTTTTTTTGAAGAAAGGCTATTGGTGAGGAAATACTTTTGTTCATTAGTGATGCTTGTAGTTACACCCACAATCAGAACTACTTTACCTTTTTTCAGATAAATTAGATGGTGTGGTAAATTTAAGTTTCACACACTGCCATGTTTACATTTGTGACTTAAAGTAGACATGAGCAGCAAATGAACTTCAGGAGACTTAGCTCATGATGTAGAAGACTGACTCATCTTGCTCTTCTCAGGTCTCAACGTGATCCCCTGTCCTGATTAAAAGGTTGCTGATAGCACCAAATGACAAATGCTATCGCATTTCAACCCGAGTGTATGAAAGATACCGCAGGGAAAGATACCATGGGCTTATCAATTCTTCAGGCTTACTTTCCTCAGTATGGTTTTACTGACAAAATAGATAAAATGAAGATACACAATGGTGTCATTACAAGCCTAACTTTTTTTTATTTCTTTGATTTAGTTAATTTTTTATGCAGACTCATATTAAAGATTTGCATAATACATTTAGTTCAGTAATAGCTCATACTATTGTACTTCTTTACACATACTAATATATGTATTTATGAGAAATGAACAAGCAACCTTTGTGTGACAGTCAAATAAAAGCATGTATGAGTAAGGAGTTATTATTATTACTTGTAGAAAATAGATAATAGCCTCGTGGTAGAGAAGCTCATAGTGTTTGACTTTTTCATTATAATTTCAATGGTCATTTATTGGACTAAGTTGTATAGGTTTCTCATGCTTTTCTGAATTCCCTTCAAATTTCTCTTTCAATAGAAAAACACATTTAACCTGAAATTTCAAATTTTAATTCCAGTATCAGCAGGATGGCTAAAATTTTGACCATCTATTGTTTACAAAATATGAAAAAAAGTAATGCCTAAATAAAAAGTTTTAAGAAGAAAATAATATTTGTTTTTTAAACAGAAGTTGTAAAAATTCTGATGTGAATATGATGAAATCTGTCAGATTTCTTATTTATACCTGTTTTTCATAGTTAATAGTATATTAACTATGTATGGTTACTATATAGTTTTTATTTTTCTCCTAAGGACAAAATCTAATCACTATAAATTGATCCAAGTAACCAATATCAGAAGCATTTATGTGTTTTTTGTTATACACTGTTAACACTAACTGAAAAACAAAATAGATAAAAGAAAAAGAACAAGAGCTTTCTAAAAAGACTTTATTTTTCCACTTTAAATATGAAGAAAAACCACATAGAAAATCTCTGGAAATGCATCTAAATTAAAATAAATATAATATTCATAATGTTTACAAAGGGATTGAAACACAACTCAGAAGGTAATGTTTGCATCCCATAATTACTCTGGTGATTCTAGCAGTCAAACTCCTTAGTAACCAACTGTTGACATATATGTAATGAGGTGACAGATATATAATGGACTCCTTCATGATCTTATGCTGCATTATCTATTGAAATAAATACAGTACATGACAGTGTTATGCTGAAAGATATTTCATAAATTCCTGTGCAATATTAAGACTCAGGATAAGCATCAATATCATAATTTAATAAGAAGGAAATATGCTCTTCAGTTAATCAGAAACATATGTGTAGAATGAAGAAAAAAACTAAAGAATTCCTTATATACTATCCTACTGTTATCAAGTCAGTGAGGATTGTTATGCTTTACATTCATTCAGAAAACAAAAACAAAAACAAAAAACCGTCATGTTTCACACTCAGAAGGAGTGATTATTATATGCAGCAGTTGAGAAGAAAGATATATTTGGCACACATGTTGAAAAGCTGGAAAAATATTTGTTATGGTTTAACCCCAGCTGGCACTAGAACCACACAGCTACTCGCTGACTATTCCTAATCTGGATGGGGGAGACGGTGTGAAGAATAAAAGTAAGAAAAAAAAAAACTTGTGGGTTGAGAGAAAGACAGTTTAATAAGTAAAGCAAAAGCTGCACATTGAAGCAAAACAAACATAGGAATTCTTTCAGTACTTCCCATCAGCAGGCAGGTGTTCAGTCATCTCCAGGAAAGCAGGGTTCCATCATATGTAATGCTTACTTGGGAAGACAAACACCATCACTCTGAATTTCTCCCCCTTCATTCTTCCCTCAGCTTTATATACTGAGCATGATGTCATATGGCATGGAATATCCCTTTGTTCAGCTGTGTATCACTTCCAACTTGTGGCCTCACAGCCTGCTCACTGGCATGGTAGTGTGAGGAGAAGAAATGGCCTTGAGAGCTTAGCAACAACTCAAAACACCAGTGTGCTCAAAAATATTTCTCAACCCAAACCAAAACCATAGCATGAAATCAGCTGCTAATAAAACAAGTTAACTTGATCTAACTGAAACCACAACAGCATCTCAGACCCATTACCTTAAGATACAAATATTTTCTTGCTCTTCAAATATTGTACCAAGACTATGATTATCTGGGAATTCTAAGTGAAATTGTGCCATCAAAGAAATAAAATAAAGTATACATTTGAAATGTATTAATTCTGTTGTGCAGTTTTAGAAATTTGAAAATACGTTGGCAGTAGAGCCACATCAATCAGCTCCCCAGATCTTAAGACTTTGTCATATAAGCTTTTATGGATTGCTTTAAAAATCTAAACTTAATTACTATCTGATTTAAATTTTATGGTTTGGTCTAGATTCGACAGACTAAAACTAGGCTGGATTTCCTGTCTTCTGTATTTCTTCAAATGTAAAAGCACATAATAAATACAAAAAACGCATATGAAGTTCTTTAAAGTAAGAAAAATATTCTGGAAATACAGAAGACTAGAAAAACTTTAATATAGGTTAGAGAGCAACCACATTACCAGATGCTTCAGAAGGTAGATAAAATGGAATTGTAATTAACTCTGGTTTTCTGACACAGAACCATAAACCAAAATAAATCTCTTCAAATCTAATCACACTCATTTAATACAGGGTAAAATATAGGAATGGAGGAATGGATGGGTGGGACCTAGAGTGGAGCTCTAGCCATTGAGAAGAACATTTTGCTTGAACCTCATGAAGAATCTCTACAGAAGTTGCATTTCTTGCATAAATGAACAAGATAAGCTGAAGAATACTAGAAATGCAATAAACTTGGGGTGCCTGTAGCAGTGCCAAATCATCTACAGTTCACAGAGTTTGAATACTGAGGTTGATATGAAGAATCTTGACCAGATATGCACCGAACATGAGGAAATTCTTTTTCTTTTTCTTTTCTTTTTCTTAAGCACAAATATTCCAACCTGTTTTCTACAGAGGTCCACCAAGACGTGTATAACAGATAATACACTCTATTAAGAATTTAAACTGGCTCCAGCAAATTTTTAACTGAATGTAATTTAAATTTATAAAATTTCAAGTTAAAACTCAACACCATGGTCACAAGGCTATTTTTTCATCTTGATAGAAATACCCATGTCACCTCTGATTAGAGATCAACTAGAAAATCCCGTAATACTATAAAACATATATAAAAAATGAGATTTCAGAAATCTAGGAGCACCTAGGGGTGAAGACACTACCAACTAATGTCAGAACAAATACTTTCAGAATCTTCCTCTCACCTTATTTCTAAAAAGTCAACACACTGTATGAAAATAGAAAATATTAGGGATCCAAAAAGGGTTGGAAATCAATTACTTAGAAGGGTTAATGGCATATAAAGTTAAACTCTGTAAATCTTCTTTCTTGTATGTACGCATATCCTTACTTCTACTGCAAGGAAAACAACAGAGACATCAGTGAAATGTAAACATGATAAATTAACAATTTAGAAATTAACTGGTAGATTCAAGAACAAAATGTACAACTGAAGTCAAAGGAAAGCAGCTTTTAAAAAATAATTCAAAATCTGTGTGGCCATTAACAGATTTCACAGATAAATATGGTGATGACTTAGATTGAAGCAAATGGTTCTATATTTTATTGTCAGGAATTAATCCTTGACAAAGTTAAGAGGATAACTCTGAAATGGAAGCCACCTGAGTGGCTTCTTTTTGTGGTCTTCTGAAGCAGATGGTGCTTGTCATTATTGGAGTCTGAACAGCTGACAAATTTGTGGCAGCTCTGATCATATCTGGCAATTTCTATTACTTTGTATTACTGCCAAAGTTGTTTTTAAGAACCCACAGCTCAGTTATCACAAGAGGGCACTGTAGGAATGCCTACTAAAGAGCACCCAAACATTTATATGAAGCATGTTGGTTACTTCTTTTTTCATTTTCCCCTTCCGTAAAAATGGAATATATAAATGCTAAGAAAATTACCAAGATGTCACAGCTTGTTAATGAAATCTAATACTCCTCTGGTGAAGACGTTCAAGAATTTATACAATACTTGAACAAGAATTGACAAGTCAAAGCATTATGCAATTACATTATTAACAGTTACCATCCTTTAAGGGCCAGTTCTCTCTTCTAAAACATTTCTTCCACCCCTATCTTGACCATATCATCTTTTTCATGACCAAGTGTTCTTTTTACATTTGATAACATGATCAACAGCCCAGCTGAAGTGCCTCTATACCAATACATGCAGCTAGAAATCTACAATCTAATCACCAGTACTGAAACATAATGCAGTGAATCAGTAGGCTGGAGTGCTGCAATTGATGGCAACAAACTGTTCAGAAGGAATAGGGAAGTAGGAGGTGAGGAGGGGTAGAGGCTGGAGACTTGTCGTCTGCGTAAAAGAACAGACTAACTGCATGGAGCTGTCTTTGAGAAACAACGATGAACAGGTTAGGAGCTTATGAGTAAAATTAGGGGTCAAACCAATAAAGGAAAACTCATGGTTGGTGTTTACTACAGACTGCCCAGCCAAGGGGACCATCCTGACTAAGTGCTCCTACGTCAACTCCAGGATGTATCATGCTTGAAGGCTCTGACCCTGCTGGGGGACTTCAATCACTTTGACGTCCGTAAGCAAGCTGTAAGCAGGACAGGTGATTTTTGGAGTGCATCAAGGATAATTTCTTAATCAAGGTGATAGACATCCTGACCAGAGAGTTGTTACTAGAGCTGTTGCTTACCAACATACATGAACTAATTAGAAGTTGTAAAGATTGGTGGCAGCCTGGGTTACAGTGATCATGCCTTGGTGGAAGGGTCCTGAGGGATATGAGTCAGGTGAGGAGGAGAGTCGGGACTGTGAATTTCAGAAGGACAAACTTTCAGTTATTTAATAAACTAGTGGACAGGACCCCTGGAAAACTGTGCTCATGAAAAAAGGAACTGGACAGAGGTTTTAGTTCTTTAAGGATGTTTTTCCTGGAGTGCAAGAGCTCTTGATTCCTACATATAAGAAGCCAGACAAGGGTGGCAGAAGACCAGAATAGTCAGACTTATAGATCAAACTGAACTTAAGAAGGAAATGCACAGTGGAACCAGGAATGTGTGACCTGGGAAGAACATAGGGACGCTGACTATATGTATAGGGATAGAATCAGGAAAGCTAAGGCACAGCTGGAGCTGAATTTGGCAAGGAATGCAAATAATAAGAATTACTTTTACAGTTACATTGACCAGAAAAGGAATATTAAAGAAAATGTATGTAGCCTGACAGAAGAACTACCAGCATGGAGAAGGATGATGTACTCAACAATTGTTTTGCCTCATTTTTCAGTCTTAATCTCTTTTCTCATATCTTTCGAGGCCCTGAACCTCAAGGCAGTGACTAGAGAACAAAGTCCCTCCAGTCACAGGACAAGATCAAGACCGCCTGAGGAATCTGAACATACCCAAGTCCATGAGACACAACAAGGTGCATCCCAGGGTCCTACTGATGTAGTTGCCAAGTTACCACTATCTATCATATTTGAAAAATCATAGCAGTCAAGTTCTCATGACTGTAAAAAAGGAAATATCACAGCCATTTTTAAAAAAGGTAAAAAGGACCCTGGGAAGAACTTACCAACCAGCCTCATCTCTGTTCCTGGTAACACATGGAGCAGATCCTCCTGGAACATGTGTTGAGGCTGTGGGAGACGGGGACTTGATTAGAGACAGCCAACATGTCTTCACTAAGGACAAATCACTCCTGAGTAACCTAGTGGTCTTCTACTACAGAATAATTGCATCAGTGGACAAGGGAAAAGCTACAGATGTTAGCTACCTGGATTTCTGTAAGGCCTTTGATACAGTCTCCCACAACATTCTTACCAAATATGGGTTTAATGGGTGGGCTGTTCTATGTATAAGGAATTAGCTGGATGACTGAGTATAAAGAGCTACAGTCAATGTCTCTGTTTCCGGGTGGAAACCAGTAAAGAATGGTGTCCCACAAGGGTCTGTACTGGGACCAATGCTATTTAATATTTTCATCAATAAAATGGTTGGGTTGAGTGTGTCGTCTGCAAGTTTGTTGATGACACCAAGCTGAGTGGGGCAGTCTATTCACTAAAGGGGAAGGATGTCATCCAGAGAGACCTGGACAGGCTTGAGGAGTGGGCCCGTGCAAACCTCAGGAAGTCAAAGAAGGTCCTGAATCTGAGTCAGAGCAATTTCCAATATCAGTACAGACTGGGGGATGAATGAATTGAGAGTAGCCCTGCGGAAAGGACTTGGACAAAAAACTGAAATGCAAGCATTGTGTCCTTGCAGCCCAGAAGGCCATCTGTATCCTGGGATACAAAAAAAACCCACGTATGGGAAACAGACCAAGAGAGGTGATTCTCCCCCTCTATTCTGTACTTGTGAGACCTCACCTTAAGTATTGCACCCTGCTTTGGGGTCCACAGAAAGATGTGAACCTGTCAGTGCAGGTCCAAAGAGGGTCACAAAAATGATCAGAGGGTTGGAAGAGCTAACCTATGAAGAAAGGCTAAGAGATTTTGGGTTGCTTAGCCTGGAGAAGAGGAGGGTCCAATTAGACATTATTGTGGCCTTTCAATGTATAAAGGGGGACTTATAAGAAAGACAGAGAGAAACTTTTTACCAAGGTACACAGTGATAGGACAGGGGGCATTGGTTTAAAACTATATGAGTAGATTTAGACTGGACATAAGGAAGAAATATTTTTTATGATGAGGGTGGTGAGACACTAGAACAGGTTGCCCAGAGAAGCTGTGGGTGTCTCATCACTGGGAAAGGTCAGATTGGATGGGGCATTGAGCAACCTGATCTAGCGAAAGATGTCCATGCCTGTGGCAGGGAATTTGAACTATATGAGCTTTAAAGATCCCTTCAAACTCAAACCACTCTGTGTTTCTATGAATAATGGTATCTCTGAAGCTTTACATTTTGGTTATTAACATGTGCTTAGAGGTGATGAATGGGAGCCAGAATTCACGTCTTGGCAGTAATGTGTGTCTGGCACAAACATAATAAAAAATGTTTCTATTCTATGTCACATTGCTAGAAAACATTTTTTTTTTTACTTCTAGTTGTAGCTAAGTCACAATTTTTAGCATGTGTCTTCTGTCCAGGAAAGGAGAAAAAGTCAGTATTACTTTTTAAAAGAAAACAAAGAACTACAGAACTGACACTGCAAATTATGGTAAGTGGAATATTTGTTGGAAAGTGAACCCCATGTACATTTTTTAATTTCCTGTAAAGAGTTTTCTTTCAGCAACAACATTTTTCAGTCAAGAAGTGGAGACAGGAATAATATTCATATTATCCAGAAAGTTAATTGACGAAAGCCTTGTGATCTTCAGAAAATAATTCCTAACAATCTTATCTGTTTTTCAAGTTCTTTTCATGGGAATTCCTGTTGCTGAAGGGAAAAGGCTGTGCTTTTGAAGGTATGCTTTGAAATAGGTAATGTAATTGTGTAAGTAATTATGCTATGTGCACGTGATATTTTAAAGTACTCTTTTCTTTCTAACACAGACCACGAAAGTTACAGGAGCTGCTTTAGTGCATGAGCAAGGCTATGCTGTGTTTCTGAAGTCTGATCAGCGGATTGATTTTTAGTTAACACCATATGGACATCATCTTTTATACACTTATATACACTCAATCTTTTTCAAAAATAAAGTATAATTTACATCTTGAAAATAAACTATATACGTATATATATATCTATATATGGTTTTATGTCAGAACTCAGTCAAGAATCACGGCCAAAGCAGATAGCTAATATTCAGAAAACCTTTTTTATTTTTAACCAAATGTAGATTAAATCTCACGACCAACAATCTTCTCAATAAATTAAATATTTTAAAACTATAATTTTTAACTTTTCACAAGGTCCTAACATTTTGTGTTTATTTTATTTCATTTCAATGCTCCAATGTGTTTTTATAATAATACTGTTAGTGTTACAAACACAATAAAGTGAGCATAAACTAAAATTTAATTTGCCTTCAGACTTTCAAGTCCTTTATTTTTTGTGTATTTTCAGTTTGTAACTTCAGGGCTTCCTCATATTTAAGGGAAACCAAGACTTTGTAACTGTTATTCTCTTAAAAACTGGATGTATCTTTGATGCATCTTTCTGTGTATCTTTGCTACCATACAAAATTTTAAGGAACTATGATTCAGGTTAGGCATATCAATGCATTCTTTTAAGACAACTTCACCATTTTTTAAAATGAGACAACTGAAGATAGGCTCTAAAGCGTAGCACATTTCTTGTAAGTTTTTTAAGAATAATAACGTAAAGCTAGATTTCAGAAACTGCTGGAAATTCACATAACAAAAATAATCTTTTGAAGGCAAGTAAACAGCAAGCCTGTGACTTCAAAATAGAATAAAAATAAAAATTCCCAGTAGTACATATTCATGAAGTATCTGTTTTTCTGTCAGCTGCAGCAGATGCGTAATATACATTGTCTATGCACATATTATTTTGCCAGATCAGTGGTTAAAAAATGGCTTGTATTGTACTAAAATTCATCACATTTCAAATGTGCATTTGTCTTCCAACTATGAAGAGCCGTATTATAAATCCTTTGATCAAATTGTGGCTTCAGCAAGTTTTGTTTCCTACATAGGTCCTTTGATTGCAAAAGGTCTTCCTATGTCAAACTTTGCTGTGTTGTGATTTTGGAATGCATGTTCCTTTCAAAGCACAGGCAATTTTGCAAGTGGGAGCCTGCAGTAATTAAAGCTTGCATTACTACTGGAGAAATCTTGATCAGCTGTAATGAATAAAACTCTAGTTTTGAAAATATGCTGAGTCATTTCCCAAAGTGGAATTGACGTGAAAACTGGGCACTAACCTTTCAGTTCTTTACAAAAGTTCACACTCTTATATTTGACATCCTGAGAGTTTGAATTGATTTCCTCTTTTTCAGTCCGTTTAGAAGGACTTGCCACCTAAGCATTAGTTGGATGCTAGACTGGTGGTTTCTGCAGTATCTTTCTACCTGCCTGAATTCTGGTACTGAACTACTGTTTCAGCCACTGAAGTCATTTCACTTATGGTTAAGGTCTCAAGAGTCTCCTAAGAGCACTCTGACATGGAAATTCTTTCTTTCTTAATAAGAACTTTACTTTCAAAAACATGATAACTTTTCTGAGGTTAGATCTTAAAAAAAAAAGCAGCCTAAAGTCTGATAGATCCCTGTAAAATGTATTTTATAGTCCTGCAGACTGGAAGCCAGCTGTTTTTTCCCACTATCCCAGATGGAAATACTCTGCAGTTCTGAGACGTAAAATGTGTTGCAGGTGAGACCATTCATGTTGAAAATTCCTCTTGAGTACTAACAGAAATTCTCTAATAAAGAAAGACAAATATAGCACACCATTTAGAAGACCATGGAGGAAAATTCTGGTCATTATGTTGAATGTCCTAATGTGGACTATTTTACTCGTAACAGGCTTTTTTACAGTAAAATTTTCAAAATATGAGACATGTAGAAATGGTTGATACTACACACAAATGTATATATCCTATAAACATCTTGGTGTTTTGCCTTGTGTATACTTTACTCACTAAACTATGTTAATGTTTGACATTCTACCACACCTTCCAGAAATATTGCAGCAGTCTAGTAACCCCAGTAAGTGTTAAATTGGGTGTTAAGTAACAAAGGTAGTATTGCCACACATTATTTTTATAGATTTTAATGTAGGTGCAGAAAAAAATACATAAGCGTTCTTAACTAGAATTGAACTTCTAACCTCTGGATTTCCTACTATGCCAATAAAGAAGATAACAAATAAGAACATAACTTTTTATAAAACTTATGATTGATAACTTTACAGTGATGGTATTGGAACATATATTATTAGAATTGTTCGAAAAGAATTTAATGACCTTGAAGACATCACTGAAGTTTGAAATAACCAAGCCATATAATATTACTTGAAGAAACTGTTAGGCTCTCTTGGCAATGTTCTCTGCAAGGTTGAAGGCACCATGAAATCCCCTAATACTGGCACCATACTGAACTAATAACCAGTATGGGAAACTTGTATAAATCAACAATCAACCAGTTGATGTAGAACCTAGTTTGTTTCTGCAAGGAAGTTGAACATCTTTCTCCTCTGCTGCCAAAAAGAAAAAAAAGAAAAAAGAAAAAAAAAAAAAAAGCTCTGCTGTATTTTATTGTAGCAGATATTTGAGGTTGAACAAGTGTACAGCTTACTGAGATCATAATGCTTCTCAATATAAACTACTACATGTTTTTTTATACCAGTTTCTAACTTTCCTAAACTTTAACCACCCAGGCCTGATTTTTCTAACAGACAGTAAAGACTACTATTGTTATCTAATGCTTATGAAAAGTTGATACTCACCCTTCAACCCACCCCCCCACCTCCTCAAATCTGAAATAATTTGAAATAATCTTGCATCCTTATAATCAGGAGTGGAGCCTTAACATATTTGTTTTAGACAGCCTGCAGATGCTCAGTACCAAGTTTTAGACCTTTGTTGCTTAATTCTTCAGAGATTTACTTTGTGTGCTGAAGCAGTATTAGCCTGAGGTCCAGGGCTGGCCAGTAAAAAGGTTTGTGTAACTTACCTGTTCTATGTTCCCTGTTCTACCTTTTGCACACTTCTAATTGAAAGAAGAATCATGAGACAGAATAAAAGTTTTGTCCCAAATAAAAGTTTTGCCCACTAAGGTATGGATGACTTAATGGGGCACTAAAAGGAGATATTTTGGCCTAGGTGCGAGACTACAAGTATAAATGGGGAACAGGAACATGGGATCACAGTAGTTTCGAAGGCTGTGGTTAGCTGGGGAAAAAAAAATTAGCTTGGCCAAAGGAGACTTTGACAGAGCTGACAAAGCAAAAGAAGTAGTAATATGCGGTGAGGTATGGATGGCATGCTTACAGCAGTTTGAGGGTTTTTGTATAATCTTCATCTGTCTTGAGTATTGAGCAAGGAACCATCATTTACACCAGAAACTGAATGTACAGAGAAAGACTACAATCTGGATAAAAGTATTGCTGAGTCCAGACCACATGGACTTATTCTGAAATTTATTTTCAAGTATTTTCCAGAGTACAGGACCATAGTAGACTAAGTTCAGAAAGAATCAGATAGTAGATTTTTTTTTCATGAAAAAGGAAGTTATTGATGCATTTAAGTATCCTCTGATTAATAACACATCAAAAATCTAAAAGTTTTTCAGAGAAATATTACGACTTTTATGCTAGCAAGCAGTAAGCAAGAGTGCAGGAGATTCCCTTGTGGGCTTGTATATGCCTTACTGTCCCCATTATTTGTTTCTGACAACTAACACCCACTTCTCATGCAAACTTGCCTTGAACTTTTTGCTCCAAGGAAAATCTTACTTTTCTAATACCATATGGTAATTCTATTTGTCATTCTTGTCATATTGCTTAAATATCGCTCAGGAGGAAATGTAATAATTAGCAGTGATTTGTTCAGAATGTTTACTCTGGGTCTAGTCCTTCAGAGTAGCAGTCCTCTAGCTTTTGTATTGGGGGATTACACTTCTTGCTTTCTGAAACAGTCTATGTTCTCTCTTTTTTGCTGCTTCACTACAGAGATAGGCACACGCACATTTTTCTGTGTGCACACATTCCTAGACACACATATATGTATGCACAGTCACTTTTCTGGTCTGCTGCAAGCTCTCACCTGTCCATTTCCCATATCCCACCGAGTGTAGCAAAACACCACCCCAGTAAAAGAGTTTTAGGTCTCAGGAGTCATCTTGCTTTCTTTAATCTACTCAGGGTAATTGAAGGATTTTCTGCACTGTCTGAAATTTAAATAGTCCTAGTCCTGTTATCTTTCCAAAATCCTCAAATTTTAGGCCTCACTGTCAACCACTGTCTCCTCTTTTGCTTAAGAACATCTTCTATAGCAGTAAACTTATTCTGTGTAATATTTTAAAATGTCTTACTCTGAACAGAAACTACATAATGTGGTGGCTGACTTTAACAAAGCTAAATATTCTGATTTAAAAAATGAATTTTAAGGAGCAATGCCTCCTGAGAAGAGCTGCTCACCTTTTAAGAACAGAAAAAAAAAACAGGATAAACCAAGGCATAGTTGCATTTTGTAACAAGACAAAAATCACAGTAGATAATTTATTTATTGAAGATATTTAAAATAATTATGTTGAAACGCTATACACGGCTAAATGAAATCCAGATGATCTAAAAACCCCCAAAATACTGCAGTCACTGAATAGAAAAAAAAGGGAAAAAAAGCTCCATCCAAGATTTTATAGGTCAATTTTTATTATTATATGAATTAGATATGAAGTAAGATTATTAGTCCCTATAACACAGGGTGTTGCCGATGAAGTTTAGCTTTTATATTTCACTTTCAGGTACAGCTATTAAACACATTAATTTTTATTAAAGATGTCAGAAAAAGTTTTGAGGCTGTAAACCTGTAGGTGTATAGGCTGGGGACAAAATCAACCCATCTTTGTTATTTTGAAGCTCTGTACCACAAACACATTTCTAAAGAATTTTGGTGAATGAAAGTCTTTTACTGGATTCTCATATTTCAGAGTTTCCAAAGTGGACCAAAATGTAGGCTTACTAGCATTTTAATGATCAGAAACATATTTTGTAGAACATGAAATAATAAGCAACTTTGACAGAAAGCAACAAAATTCAAGATGATAGCCATTTCAAAAGAAAGATTCCTCTTATCAATATGAGTTAATATATTTTGCTGTATTTTCAAATGACACATTTCTTGCATTTTCTGTTCCTAAGATTTCTATTTTTAATTTTTATTTTTCATTTCATAGAAGAAGTTCTGAAGTTGAATAGTTTATATTGATAGCTGACTGGAGATCCCACTTCTCCCCCCTTGCCCCAGCCCACATCTAAATACTATGATATTGCCCTTCATTTTTTAATCTATTTTTGAAGCTCACTTCTCTCTTTACATTTATTTCAAGAATGTACATGGAAAGTTTCATGAAAAACCTGTAATATATTATACAAGACACGTTGTGCATTGTAAAATTCTAATTCAGTGAAAATTAAACAAATAATGTATATTTCAGTGTGAATTTTGCTACTGTGTTAACACTTAGTTATACCCTTCTTTATAATCCCTCAACACTACTCTGCTTGTAATAATTTATCTTATACACTTGGATCTCTTTTTAAGGTTTAGTGGTTCCCATGATTTGGAAAAAGGAACTTGACTTCTATAAGGTACTAAGAGCTTTAGATTTCTGCACTGCTTTTTAAGGCCATTTTAGATTATTTCCCCCATTTTTATACTGTGAGGTGAATTTCTACAGGAATTTCTTAACTGCATATTATTTCTGTTCTTCACTGAACCATTGCAACTTGATAACATGCTCTGGCTTTTCAGTTTCTTTCCTTGTTCTGTCTACTAAATGTCTGCTTTAAGCAATTTCCTTGACTGAAATAGGTTGAGCGCTCAAAATGCCCTCAGTTTTCTTGCAGAACTACTCTAGAAGTTGGAGCTTGTTGGTTTCTAAGGTTTTCTACGTGTTCCATTGAAGTCACAAGAGATGCCATGGATGTTGGTGTATGAGCTGTTACCACCTTTCTGTAGAATGAAGATGAGCTAGCACTGCTACAGTGACTGATCGTTCAGCAAAGGACCATTTGAGTCCGTTACATGGAAAGGACTTCACCAACATCCCACAACATGTACTTGTAGAAGTTTTTATGTAAAAATATTGATGTGGCATTGAATAAACTCAAATATAGTCACATCTATGTAAAGCATAACATTACTATGTTATGTAACGATAAGAAAAAGCTAAAGCAATAACATTTTGATTACAGTTTAAAATATATTAAATGTGGAGTGGGTTTTTTTAGTATGTCTGTAAAAAGTTTACCAGAAAGCTATAACACAACTGCCCATGACACTTTGTGTTAAAAAAGTGTTGTTTGAATGCTAGAAAATCTGAATTGTTTGGCTGAGGTATTATGGAGCCCTCTCAGATCAAAAAGTGGAGTATAATCTCATTCTTTCAGCTGTGATATTCTTATATCACAGGAGTGAAAGACTCTTATTCTTTCAGCTGTTATCTATACAGATATTTCTAGCATTAAAAAGTGGAAAAGTAATGCAATTTCCAGTTTAATAGCAGAGACAAAAACTCTGGAAAGAGTTTGATAATTTGTTCAAACTGAAATGAAACAAATTAAACCAATAAATATTATTTTCTTAAATAAGTCCTTTCTCTTTTTCTAAATTAAAACTGTTCATCAAATTCAACCTAATTTTGCAGATAGTTTTGTTTCCTCTGCATCTGTTTTTAAGTCAATTTCTCATATGTAAAAAAAGAATGCAGGAAAAAAAGTATACAATGCTAGAGATTAACTCAACTGACAGCAGGAACTTAGGTTTTTTACTGCCTGCCTGAAGTCAAAACTCAAGGAATATAGTCTTCAGCATTCTTCTGTGCAGTAGATTATTCTGCAAAGACAGTAGCGCATTGCAGCCCAGCAGCAAGTGAGTTTTTTGTGAGGACAGCTGAGAAGATGACAAAGAGGTTACTCCACTATCTCAAAAAAGCCAAGTCAAAATTTGCTTGATTTTTGGAAAATTAGTTTTCCTTATATAAGGTTGCTGCCATTCCTAGAGCATCAAGGCAAATAATGCATCTTTTCATTCTACTAATCCAATTTATATATTTTGGCTGAAGGAATGAAACTAACATTGGCTTATAATCAGTTGTTGACATTAGTAAGTTTTATAACCATTTCATATCCAAATAACCTTGCATGCTGCTAAATATAGAGCATTATAATGTGGTATCAACATAAAAATAATTCTTACAGAGGGAAGGGGATGCTAGTGCAAAAGCCTTTGATTCTGTACACCTATGTCATAGCTCATGATGAAAGTTTTTACAAACGGGCAACAGTTAACACTATTTTTGTAACTCTTGAAATTACTTAGACTTCAACACATTCAAAGAAGATCTTGGTAGTTTCTTTGTTCTACCTACACCAACATCCAGGTTTGGTTTCTAGGTGCAATGTGTGTTTTCTTTAAAACATAAGACAGTTCACAAGCTAAAACTAGTTTTCTAAAGCATTAGATAGTTTGCATATGAGTCATAATGATGCACATGTATGCACAGATAGCACAGGTAAGTTAATGTTTGTATGGGAAAGCTGGTACAAATTTATGGAGCTCCACTGGCGTACATGTACTCACTGCAACATTAGTACATACGCAGATGAACACATATTGTCTCCAAATATACACATATGCGCATATGCTTAAATATGAATCCTTATTATAAGTTCACAAACTAAGTACATTTGTGATTGGTGAAGATATCCATGAAATTTTAGCTGGATATTTTTCTCCACTTCCTCCTCCTCTTCATGCTATATTGAAGATAGAAGTGGAAACTCCAAATTCCTTTTTACTGCCAGGGTGCGGTGACTTAGATTATAGCAGGGAGCAAGCTTCATGTTGTGGCTTCTTGCCACTGGACTTGGCTCAGTTTGATTTTGGTAAACTATTTCTGTTTGATTATGTTTGAGTGTTCACTATGACAGTACTTTGAGTTAATCAATAAAGCTAAATACCGCTTTCTCCAAACACAGCTTGTCTTCCATCCATTGAATAATCAGGATGTTTATATTGTATAATAATTGATGATAAAAGACAGTTTTCTTTAACTGTGGGAGAGAAAAGACAAAAGAATAATATATTTTTTTCTCACAATTAGGCGCAGTCAAAAGATGACTTTTTGACCTGTGAAAATTTCATAGGTTTTCAAGTGTGTATAGATATATGTCCAAAGCCTAGCTGTTCTAAAATGGATCTTTGTTCCCTCTTTTCTAAAATTCTTTAGACAGGCAAAAAGTGATATTTCACGATCATAAAAGTCATCAGAAATGTCAAAGAACTGAGAAAAAGAATCTGGCATTTTATCCGAGTAGAAGACTCTATAGGCAAATAAGAAATCAGAAAATAAGGGCCTTAGGCTTCACTAAGACCTTATGCTAACATAATTGAAATAACTTCATCAAATTCAACCATACAAGACAGTACAGATTTAATGGTATATGTCATTAGGAGCCAAACATTTGGGGTTTTTTTATTATTATTTTTTTATGTTTACCCTTTTCCTTGAACTCTGGAAGTCAAAATATATATTTTGATGGACTTGCATCAGGCTGGCAGCCAGTCACTAGTGGGGCTCTCCAGAGCTCGATTTTAGGGTCAGTGAGTGAAGCCTGTCACAGTTCAAGAAGCAGCTGGATGACACTCTTAGTCATATAGTTTAGTTTCAGGTAGTCCTGACAGGAGCAGGCATTTGAACTTGATGACTTTTATAGGTCCTTTCCAACTTGAGATACTCTATGATTCTGTGATTTAAAATAGGATAGATTGTACCTGAATTCACGCACATTTCTGAGGAATTTGATCTCTAGATACATTTGAAATACTGGCTAAACTCTTTTAAAAAAAACGTCTCCTGCAATCAGGGAAAGTTTCATACTGAATAATTGATGGACACAACATAGACGAGGTATAGCTAAGAGGTTGCTATTCAGATACTTATAATCAAACAATCAAAAAATTAAATATCTACACAATACAGTTAAATATGCCAAATTTTCATGTTTGCATTAAATAGAGCAAGATTATGCATAATAGGTTATATAATGTAATTGCACTAACAATCTTTATATTAGAAATTATTGTGCTAGAATAATCAAATATTCATTGGTTATAGAAAAATGTCAAGAATATTGTGTTATTTTCCAAATATATTTAATTAATTGAGTTGTACATTAGACATGTCATAGAGTGAAAATAGAAGTGAAAGCACGATGCAAGTATTCCATTCTTTCGTTACGGATCAGTAATAATTATAGGTTCATTTCTCTTGATTAAATTTTATACATTAAAGATACCTTGAGCAAAACTATTTAATTTTAAAATTTAAATTCCCTTCCACCTTCTATGTACCTATTGATTTAAGATATAGGTATTATTCCTTTTTACTGTCTAATTTTAAAAGGTATTTCTGCTTCTAGTTAAGATTTCTAGCTGTTTTTTTCTAGATTAAGAACATTTTATATTTATTTGTTTGTATAATGTGATTGTTGCTGTTTCCAAGTTAAATCTGGCTCATTTTTAAAATTTTTTATTTGCTTTAATTATGGTTAATGATAATTCTGCTGTTTATGAGAAATACCCTGGGATAAACAGCTTTTTACATTTATTAAAGTAGTCTCATTTTGTGGCAAAGTTGCAAACTGCCTGTTTCATAACAGACAGCTGAATGTGAGGGAGGATGAAGGAGATCTCAAGAAAAGAGGTCTCAAGCCCTCAAGACAAGGAGGTCTCAAGCCCTCAAGGCAAGGAGATGCGTTTCTTTCAAACTTTTAAAATATCCCTGCTTCTGTATGTTTTCAAAGACTTGCTGTTTAACAGGTAAACTTCTGCCTGTGCCACATTGATTCCACCCTGTCAAATCCCCAGTATCATGAATGTAGGGATGGTCATGTAGTATCCTCAAAGCACAACAGCTCTAACTCTTTCAGTAAAGGAAGAGATTAAATAGAGTTTGCGTGTGATTATACCTGGCTGCCAATGCAGCAGTAACAGGATCAAAGTCAAGAGAGATTCTGCCAACTATGTTTTCCATACTTTATATAGGCAGTCATAGTTTTGTTACACTTTATGTTTCGACTAGCGTTTTCCTGTGTATTCCCACCTTCCCTGTGTATAAAACATTTCTAAAATAGTTACCATCTTACTCTTTTTCATTAAGGTTCTGGAGGCATTCTGGTTAAATTTAGCTAATGAATAAAGTACTAACTTTTATATCATAGAATCACAGAATAGTTTAGGTTGGAAGGGGCCTTTTACAGTCATACAGCCTAACCCTCCTGCAAAGAGCGGAGACATCTTCAACTAGATCAGGTTGCTCATTTAGTTGATCTTGAATGTTTTAAGGGATGGTGTATCTATCACATCTCTGGGCAACCTCTTCCAGTGTTTCACCACACTCAGTCTAAAAAAATCATGACTCATATCTAGTCTGAATCTACACTCTTTTAGCTTAAATCCATTACCCGTCCTATTGCTACAGGCCCAACTAAAAAGTCTGCCCTCATCATTTTTGTATGTCATCTTTATACATTGAAAGGCTGCAATAAGGTCTCCCTGGAGGTTCCTCTTCTCCAGGCTGAACAACACCAACTCCCTTGGCCTGTCCACATGGAAGAGGTGCTCCATTTTTGTGGCCCTCCTCTGGACCTCCTATAACAGGTACATATCTTTCCTGTGCTGGGGACTGCAGAGTTGGATTCAGTACTCAACACATAGGATAGCTCTAACTAATTGATACGCATTTTTGTTCAGTCCTCTGTAAAGCTAACAATCTGATAAATTCACAGAGAAAGAGGAGTCTGTAATGTTAATGTCCCTTTGCTTATGCGTACAAAAGAGATTTAGTATAAAAACCAAATAATACACTTGTACAAATTAATATTCTTCTTGTAAATTAATAATTTCCTGTAGGGTTTGTATATAAACACAACATTCATGCATATATAGAGCAATCTTGTTTGTGTTTGTTTAGCATTCTAGTCCACCAATTAATAATTTATTGAAATTGAATTATTCTTTATAGGGATAAACCTTGCAGGAAAAAAATAAAATCCCCTTAACCAATTTAACTTCATTCTGCCTTTGGGGAAGGAACAGCAGATGATGCCAGCACCTACACATCAGTGCACAGATGCATGAAGGTTGTCAGGGTTGAATTCTGTTATTGAGGAAAAGGTATCTTGTTCAAACTGCTTTAAGCTGATTATGAAAGGAGTATCTTGACTACAAATTGCTGTCCCAGCAAATGCAATCATTTTATGAGGCAGCTGCATTCCTAGATCTTATGTGTTGAATAGGTTAAATCACAAGTAACCCCTGAAGGTACTGAAGGAGCTCACAAAATCTGTCATCAGCTTTTCATCTCCTATCTCCTAATTCATCTTACATGTTGACATAAATAAAAAGGAAGCGTGAGTTCTGTTTCACAGTTAAAACAAATGACTGGACTCTTCAACCATTGTGTAATCTTGATGCAATGACTTACAGGCAAATCTCTGTTCACCTGTGTTTTTCCAATCTTCAGTAAAAAAAAATTTCCTTCAGTTTGAAGGGCTTTAAGTCTCTTGTTCTCTGGAAGGATAAAGATATACTCTTGAATCTTCCTCTCAGCTAGTGACTAAATAAATGTACTTGAGGTATTTGATCACATCTCTACCCCCCAGCTCCTCCTCTGATGATATCAGAATTTTAAGATTTCAAATTTCTCAGCTTTGTATAGCATTTCCGTCTTCAGTGCTAAAGATGAACGTCCACCTTAAATTGCTAAGAGGTCTGATATGAGAGGGGGAAATCCTATTTATCATTTCTATCAAGTAACAACTTTAAATCATCTGAATTTGTTTCCTCTATAAGTGCTTGTTCCTTCTAAAAATTAGATGTTCTAGAAATGTAATTAAGATAGTATTTTTTCCATTCAATAAGAAGTACTACTATAAAAGAGAAACATCAGTTTTCAAGCAATGCTGCAATCTGGAATCTGCATCTTAATTGAACACAAGCTTTTCTATTGTTCTTGCTTAGTCAGTTTTATATCTTTCACGATAAGACTAAAGGAACAATTTAAAAGAAAAGCTGCATATGGCAGAGTGTATTGGAGTCTAAAAGAAATAACAGAGAAACAGCTTACATAATAGGAAGAGAACTCAAGGTGATAAAAAAGACTACATAAAATGTATTGGTTCTTGCAGGCGAAAAATGCCACATCTGAGCTTATACAAAGTATATATTGTTTTTTTCCTAGGATAAAAAGCAAACCAACTATACTGTACATTCACCTGCTATATGCTCGAATATTCAGTGAGAACATAAACCTGTCATGGGTTTATACTACTGCAAATTGGAATGGAAAGCCTAATCTAATGCTTGACATCTGTCTTAAAATAGCTCAGTGAAGTGTTATCAAAATACAGTATATCATTGCAAAGCTGTAACTACTGTCTTGGGGTTTTCTTCCCTTTCTGTGCCATTTCCATGCTACACTGATATTTTAATTTATTTTGCAGCAATCTTTCTACTTCTCCTTGGAAAGTTTCACTGTTACCTTTTGCTTATTCTTTCCTATAGAAAAAAAAGAGAACACTCATTTCCTTATGTGGAACCAAATGAAAAGCAGAGGGACAGCTTACTTCTTATGTCCTTCTTTCTGAAAATGAATGTGAATTTTTTTAATTCCCAGAGCCTCTGCTTTAAACTCAGCCAGCAGCTAAGCAACACACCCAGCTGCTTGCTCACTTCCCCTGTAGTGGGATAGGGGATGGCAAAAGTGATAAAACTTGTGGGTTGAGATGAAACCAGTTTAAAAGGTAAAACAAAAGCCACACATGCAAGCAAAGCAAAAATAAGAGTTCATTCATTACTGGCAGGCTGGTCTCCAGCCACCTCCAGGAAAGCAGGGTTCTATCACATGAACCGGTTAATTGGGAAGACAACCACCACGACTCCAAATATCCCCCACCTCCTTTTTCTTCCCTCAGCTTTACATTGCTGAGCATGAACAGCGCGTGATATCTATTATTCCTTCGGTCAGTTGGGATCAGCAGTCCCAGGTGTGTCCCTCCTAATTTGTTGTGACCCCTAGCCTACTTACTGTTGGGGTGGGAAGCAGGAAAGGACTTGACACCATGTAAGCACTGCTCAGTGATAGCTAAAACATCTCTGTCTGATCAACACTGCCTCTAGCAGAAATCCAAAACATAACCACATACTAGCTACTATGAAGAAAATTAACTCTATTCCAGCCAAAACCAAGCACAGCCTCCCAGATCCCAGGAGTCTCTGCTACTTCTCACCAGATTCTTTTGTCTCCTGAGAGCTACATTGTCAGCTCCTGAACTGGCATCAAGCTGTGTCTCTCAGGTTCAGAGCAAGAAATGTCCTATCCGAACACTAAACTGAGATTAGGTTGGCAATATTTCTCTGTCTACATATTAGTATTTTCAAAGCTCTCTAGCCCCAGGAAAAATGCTTCCTTTGATACTTTTTTGATCCCACAAATCTCATATATGTACCTTCTCTGCAAAACACAGCTCATGAATAACCTGTGCTCTTGCTTCTAGTTGCTTCCTAAAATGCTTTTCTGAGAAGCCAATTTATTCTAATCCCGATGAATTTATCAGCATTCTGGAGAGAATATTTAGAACATTGACTGAAGGCATCTCCATTCGAATGTCTGGGAGCACATAAAGGATTTTTTTCTACTTCTTATAGCATAAAAACTGCTTCGCAGTAGAATATTTCTCAGTTAATTGTGTGTAGTTAAATAAATCTGCTGAAAAGGGGATTGTAATTTTTTTCAAGAAAATTGAAGAAAATAGTTTTATTACTAGTTATTAATCAGAAAGACATAGACATAAATCCCTCTGTCTTGGTTGATAGATAACTAGTGGCAGTAAGGAGTAGGGTATCCCCGGGGTTTAACTCCTTTATATTCCTCTTGTTTCTTAACTGTTTCCTAGCACTTGGACACTGTTGAAGACTCGGCTCAGTGGAAATCTGAGTGGACTCTGCAGAGTAGTTCTGATCTGTCGCCTACATGGGAATTTCTACTTCTAAAAGCAAGAATAGACAAAATTAAAATTAATTCTATTAAAAGGAATTAAATGCTCCTCCTTATTTCAGGCTCTTCCTGAGAGAGAGAGAGTCCAGCACCATCTCCCTCACTGTAAGTATTCAACTGTGCAGGAAATAACTATGCCAAATTACTGTAGACCTGTTAGCAGGTACAAAAGGTAAATGCTTTTTACTTTGGCTTTAGGCATTGCAGTAACTGACTGAAGTTAAACAGGTACTACTGTAGACAAAATTGTCTATGAATGGATAACAAAGATGAATGAATGGATATAAAAATCTATATGGATAGAACACATACAAAGTTAATCGTTACATCACGACACAAAGGAAAAAGAAAGGCAAATTAAAAATCTGGCCAGGGATTCACTGCTGGGGTGCTTTTATAATGCATTTCCAATAATTGTCTAACTTTCTGCTCCTTCTTTGGATTTTTTTTTTTTTCATAAAATAATAAACATATTAAAAACAACCCCTGTATAGTGTCTTAGATGTCCTATTTCCAAAACTTCCTTTGCTGTTTTATTGAGTTCCAAAGAACTGTTTTACCCCAAGCCTTGACTTTACAAGTTTTTGCCCAGATGGTTTGAATTAGAATTTACCTAATTCCAACCAACATTCTATCTACATGTTTATTACTCCAAGCCAGTCTCTGCTCAAGCAATGACAAACCACCTGTGGGAATATATCAGGCAAATATGAATTCCAGCCAGCTGTAACTACAGCAGGCAAATTGATGGTTCATTGGAATAGTCTACTTTTATTTATTTATAACTAATCATAGTAACAAGGATTTTAGAAATTGAAATTATAGCAATTATCTGCAAGGCCAGCCTTTCCCAGCAGAATATGTTTAAACTGTATAGAAAAAGTGTATTTAAAATAATATCATATCTCTCAAAATTAGTCTTCAGTTGTGTAGATTTGCAATGAAATGTTATTTAGAAATGTAATCCAAGTAGTATAAAAGGACAAAAAAATCCCTTGAGAAGGAAATGTTCAGACTTCTACCTTTAAAATAAATGATCCAGACAGAAGAGAGACTTCTGAATGCAAGTTTAATGTACTTTATATTAAATGAATTCTTGCCATATACAATCTCATGGATGAAAAGTTTATTTGAATAGTTTTATTCAATTTGAAATAGGTCATTGTAACATTTTAACATTGTAAAAATGGGCTTTTACAGTGTTTAATATGTGTAAAATGAGGTTGCTGTTCAACATCTGGTCTGAAATATTTACAAAATTTCCCTATTAAATTTTAACATTGTACTCTGAAGAATTTTACACAGTGCAATCAAAACCCCTGGTATATTTTTTTCATTCAAATCTTACATGTTTATAGAGAGCTTTCAGATGAAAAACCCTTATAGGTATATCTGTTGAAGATAGAAAATATTGTATTGAGCTTTATGCAAAACAAATTGTGTTGCAAATCTCTAGTTCCATATAAATAAAAGCTACTTCATCTGCTGTGATGGGAATTTAAGAAAAAAAAAAAAACCTATAAAATATAAAAGAAAAATATACAAGATTAATACTTTGTAATACCTTATAGAACTGATTGAAAACTCTACGAATCAGAATTTTTTTTACCCAATTATTTTTTTCCAATATACATACATGTCTTGTTTATTGTTCTTCTGGGTTTTTTTTGTTGGGTTGTGTTGTGGTTTTTTTTAATGAAAAGGCTAACTGGAAGAATCGCAGTCCTGCAGTCAGAAAAATATTTTTTTTCTTATGTTTCTTCTGCATGACTTCGTAATAAACTATGCTCTCAGTTCTGCCATATTTTACTATGATATTAAGTCACAACCACTAGTCTACATCTGATTATTCCAAACTCTGAAACTGGGATGATAATGAGATCAAGATCCAACTTGTCTCCCTCCCTGTTTGATAAGATAATATTCCCTTGGAAAAGTTGATTAGCTGAAACTGCAGTAACTCATGACAACATTACAGTTTAGGCAAGAAAATCTTCTTGATTACAAGGGAAAAGGTACCGTCACAGCTCAGTACAGGACTCAACAGCAGAAGAGTTAGCAAGTTGATGTGTAGAGCCCTATTTGAGTTGTAAGAGACTTGAGTTACCTAAAGTGGAGTAATTAACACATCTGATGCCCTTTTTATACATAGCTACTGACTTTGTACAAGAACTTTGTATAGTTAGCTATTGAAAGAAATTGAGAAACGAGATCTACAATCAGTCTAAGAGTTAGACCAAAAGGAGTTAGACAAGAAGATCTAAAATCCTTGTATAGGTCCTAAAGTTATCTGTGGAATTAGAAAACAGGCTTAAAGAGCAAATTCTATGATTTTTCTTAACTTTTATTGTATTTCCTATAAAAGTACTGAAAGTTCCTTTTCTGTCATTACCAAAAATCACACTTCATTAAACAGGGTTTGTTTAGCAGATATTGTTGTAACTCTACTTCAGTACAAATTAAATCAAGACCATGAACTACTTGCTGGATTTCTTTTTCATTTGAGTTTTATTTTAATTTACAACACTGTTGATAGGCAAAAATTGGAAAAAGAAAAGGAGGAATACATTATTACTTTAAGACAGTAAAGCACAATGAATTCTAAATGTTTGTGCCTATATGTTCTGTAAATCTGTACCAGTTCCACTGTTGTGAACATTGGCTTAATATCCAATTAGTTCTTACCAGTGCTAATGACTGGGTGCCAAAGAAATTATATTTCTGCACTGTTGCAGTGATTACAGACTGTGCTTTAACAATGAACAAACAAACAAAAGAAATTTTAATCTCCACAGATCAGAAACTGCTATTTAACTATTCTTTTTTCAACAGTGATCCTTCTGACGTAGTCAGTGATTTCTTCTATTGGTTTGATTAGCTCTTTCTGCAATTAATTAATTCTGTTCACTGATGACAAAACTAAAACAACACTGACATGCACGTTGAACAAAATTTGTGATGCAAATTCAATTTAACTTATTGTTCAGCTTAAAGATAATGTTACTTCAAATGGTTCATTTGTTGCCTTGGGCATTACATCAACAGATTTGCAGTTTTCTGCAAACAGAACTGGAAGATGTAAAATAATACAGGAACAGAAATTCTCATCTAGAGGAGTGTGTAGGTAATTTTTAGATAAAAAAAAAATGTAGTTATTAATTGATGAATACATAAACTGAATTTCTGTAAAAAAAAAGAATTAGACTTTTCAGAAATTATGTAAATGTTAGAACTAATATGTTAGTAGGCATGTTCAACAATGATTTTGTGTCTTTTGGTAATGAATTCAAAATATGCCAGAATTTATCACAGAGAAATAACTGTTCTAGGACAACAGACATCTTAAAAATTGTATGGTGAATCCTTATAGTCATTTAGTGCTGAAAATACTTGCTTCAGTCTTCCTACTATAATGTTAGTGGTAAATAAAATATTATACCTTATGCTTTTCATTCAAGAAAACCCTGATGTACTGAAGGATATTCAAAGCCCCATCCAATCTGGCCTTAAACACTTCCAGGGATGGGACATCCACAATTTCTCTGGAATATAGCATAACAGAAAATTCAGGCAAGGGCAAGAAGCATAAACAAGTATGGAATATGTGCTTTGCAATGGATATGAAAGCCAGGAGTCTTCAGTCCAGGAAAAAGTCTGGAGGAAGGAAGTGGAATAGAGGAATATTTTAGAAGTCTATAATCATTACATTCTTACTGCAGATAAATTGGAATGGATTTCTCAGTGGGTATGACTACATTAGTGTTGTTAATTGAAATAGGAGGGTGCTGGTTTGAAGTTAGGGTTGTGTTTCCTTTAAGCTTTGTTTTTAATCGCAGCATATGCAAACTGAATTTCTTTCATCTGAAAAAGTAAACTGAAAGATGTGCTGCAGGGGCCCATCTATGTGTTCCAATTGCTAAAGAGCGTTCATTCTGTGGATCCAGACTAGAGATGGCTAAAAGTAAAACCTCAGGATACATATATAATTTGAGTGTCACACTCGGCACCAATTATGTTGCTCCTGAGCCCCAGTACTTGTTAATGAGAAATAGCAATTGACTTTTTCTGTGGAGTAGGAACAAAGTAACAAACATAGCTGAATCCCCTGGGAACATAGACAAACTTTGAAACTCATTATGATAGGATGTTATGGATAGTAAAGTGTACAGGGAGTCCAAAGGAAGGCTAGATAAATTAATGAAAGAGCAATCCATTGACTCTTCTAAATACAAAACAATTTCAATTTATGAAGTCCTGGGCTCCCTCAGAGATGGACCACTTGTGCTTGCACTAATACACACTTCCCTTGTCACTCGCCCTGGTGGCCTTTAAACAGTCATACTTACCTATAATAGGTATTTTCCTTGGCAAATAGTAACTTTAAAAAAAAACTAAATTCCATAGTACTGACAGCTGAAGGTATGCTATCAGAACACTGAGTATAACAGTAGATTTTAACGACTCTGGGATGCCTCACCTGGGACACCGACCCACACCCTCTTGTCATGACCCAGAAATCCCATCTCAGCTCAGACTCATGTACCCAGTCCTGCTCTGAACTCTGTGGTAGGTGTCCTGTGTTCAGCAGGCTCCTTACTTGCCCTGTCCCCTCTGCCAGATTTTCTGGATTCTCCTTGTGCCTGATGTGAGGCCTCATATTTTGCTGATGGTCAAGAGACAATTGACAGAGCTTGTTGCTGTTATGGGACCTGCTGTGCTCACCCTACTCAGGTCCTGTGGGACTGCCTTGGTCAGGAGATGCTTCCTTGTCTGTGCTAGGATTGTTCTTTCTTCTCTTGCTCTTTTATAAATTAAACATTGTTTTGGAGAAGACTACTGTTATAATGAACAACCTGTAAGTGGCAAGCAGAATGAAATGGAAATTCTTTTGCTTTTGATGCTGATGCTGAAGAGTAAGTAATATGGAAAGCTTAAATAGTTTGTTGTCTACAGTAGAGAAGTCATGGACTAGGTGAAAATGGACTACTTGGATCTAGGCCTACATGGAGCAAAGAGTTCGTATATGAAGGCCTGCGGAAATTAATAGTCTACATGTTGATGTTACTGAAAGCAAGGGTCCATTTGGGGATTATTTGTAGAATCAAGTAGTATAAGGTAGTTTGAGCTCAAAGTATTAAATTCTAATTTTAAATGACAGTGTAGATATTTTCCCCGGAGAGGCTAAATATGTGAGAGGAGCCTAGTAACTGTGATACTAGAGCAGAAGAATCAGCAAGTGCAGAGAAAGGTGACAAATATTATCACCTCCTTATCGATCTCTTTGGAGACATATACTAATTCAGATGACATCCCAGTATAGTCTTTCCAAATTGTTTCAGTCCCAATCAGCCTGCCTGTCATGTAGAGCAATTGCTGATCTTTGGGAAAAGGTATTGAGGAACAAAGTAAAATATTGAATGGCCTGTGAAGAGATGAGGATAACTGCCTTCTAGCACTGAAAGAACTAGTTCTGTACTACAAATACTCAACTGGAGCTAAAGAAAACTCAGCTATCATAAGCAAATTTGGAGCATGTTCTTCTTTGTCCAAGGAGGCCTACAGAATGCCATACCTAAAATTAAGATAAAATCTAACTTAACATTTGCACTGATGAGTTAATTATAATCATAAGCACAAGTTAAAATGACAGAGGGGATTAATAATTTTGCAGATAAATTATATGAGTTATTTCCTTGTTATATTAAAAAAAAAAATCTTTTGAGAGTGTTTATTTTTGGTCATTTCATGCCTTGGATTTGACTAAAGGCTGATCTTTTATATGTATTCTTTTGTTTACATATATATTTAGTTTATAGCTGAGATTTCTGTGTTTTATCTTGGTTCCACCAGGTACTAACTACATAATTATTTGTATGTACTTCACTTAGAGACATCTACTGTACTCTTCTGGATAATTTGAAAATGTACTGTATCTTTTAAATGGATTGTTCCTATATAAGGATTTAATTCACTTTGTTGCTTCTAAGTCTCTGTCACTGGGTGTTTCATTTCTACCCTCCTGTTAACTCTGACTTTGTGCAATCTGCTGTTCTTTTGTTTTCAATATGTTATAATTGGAAATGTGCTGAATAACAGATGCGTAATTCTCCTTGGGAGTTCTTCCGTAAAGTAGGAATCAAAAAAACATCTAAAGACAGGAAAAGTTAATTTCAAATTTTTTAAGAGTGTGTATTGAGTAGCAAATGCTATTGATTTTTGGTTTTATATTGTATATGTGTATATTTTATTTATAGCTGCCTCAGATTTTGCTTCTTCAATAATTTAGGTCTTCTTGTGGTGACTGGAAAAAGACAAAGAGCTTAATGTATTGTAATTGCAAGATGTAACCCAAAATAAATTTTTCAAGAGTTAATTGAACCACAATATAAAACCTAAAACATAGAATCATAGAATGGTTAGAGTTGGAAGGGACCTTAAAGATCATCAAGTTCCAACCACCCTGCCCTGGGCAGGGACACCTCTCACTAGAGCAGGTTGCTCCAATCCCCATCCAACCTGGCCTTAAACACTCCCAGAGATGGGGCATCAACAACTTCCCTGGGCAACCTGTTCCAGTGCCTCACCACCCTCACAATAAAGAACTTCTTCCTAATAGCTAATCTAAATCTCCCCTCTTCCAATTTAAAACCATTACCCCTCGTCCTGTCTCTAGACTTCCTGACGAATAAACTATTGTGTCTTTCAGCTCCTTTTTAACTAATCAAACAATAGTAACATCAAGTAATATATCAATGTGTCGGCAAACTTTAGGTTAATTGTGATTATAGAATTTATGTTGAGGACTATTTCTTTATGGAAAAATTCTTTTGCACCAATTAATTGCAATATGTGCTATAAAAACAGTGCTTATAGGTATATTTGGCATTTATATGACAAATAAATGTGCCCAGATTTGTCATAGTAAAATTTCACTGTGAGAAAGCAATGGATGCACACTCTTGCAGTGATTCTACATATATACTTTTCTCTTTTGTGGGAAAAAATACCTACTACTTTTACTATTTTAAGGTATCTCTATGAAATAACATTTGACTGCACAGTCCACATATCCACACAAGCTTTAGCAAAACTCTTATTTTAAATGATTCCTAGTGTACTGTTTGTTGATTTACATATTCAAGACTTCTTTCAACCTGATCCCCTTGACCTGCAAAATCTTCTGTTCCAATTTAATTATTATTTTATTGAGAACAATTGTTTATTTTTCCTTGTATATTAAATAGTATATTCTTCTCTGGTTTCTTATTTTTTTTCTTTCTTTTTTTTTTCTTTTCTTTCCATATTCATACTTATTTTTCTTACCATTTTCTTCAAATTATCATAATTTTACGTTGAACTGTTTTTTCTTTGAAGTAACATTTTCTCATTGTTCATATTTTTTCCCTAAACTTCACTTCAGACTAGACTGTTTCATATCATCTCTCTTTCACAGACCTGCTCTCTCAGTGTTCTTTTAAGAAGATAAAGCTTTCAGTCCTAAATCTAACTCCATCCATACAGAGGATTATACAAAAGGTCTTTTATCCAGAATGACAAGTGCTTGTATACTAAAATAATTTTAATGTCTTTTTGTGTTGGGTTTTTTTGGTTTGTTTTCGTGTGTGGTTTTTTTTTTTTTTTAATTTTGCTGAAATAATTGTATTGGACATATTTCAAAGTTTATAGATTAAATTGAAGGTTAATAACATTTAATCAATTCAGTAAAGAATCACACTTACATTGGGAAAGTTCCTTGCTAATAAATTATGGATAAACAAAAAAATTCTAAGCAAAACACGGAACAGAACCCAATTA
The DNA here is from genome assembly GCA_013400375.1 of Thinocorus orbignyianus. Lineage (NCBI taxonomy): Eukaryota > Metazoa > Chordata > Aves > Ciconiiformes > Thinocoridae > Thinocorus > Thinocorus orbignyianus. The sequence continues at coordinate 984,555 of VXBW01000787.1, read as the reverse complement.
TGTATACTTTCGAATCAGTCTCAGACTATGGTGGCACAAGAATGATACACCATCAGTTCTTCATGAAAACAACTACAGAAACAGTTACCATATTTGGGTAGGGTAGGAGGGTGTTTGTTTTCTTCCACCCAGAGCTCACCAAATCTTAAATGTTGGCATGTTCCCAGAAATCTTTTTTTTCGATACCTACACAAAAGATTAAATAAGCCTCACCCATAGTGTTTTGCTGAAACACAAAAAAAAAAAAAAGAAGACATAGAACCCAGATATTTTGTTCCACTTTTTAGAAAAACTATAAAATAATGTAAGGTTTAATGAATGGTAAGCATTTATCTTGTTTAGAAAATGTTTCCTGTTTAACATAGACTTACTTCTTTAAGCAGTAGTGCAGCCAAGCAATTTTATCAAACTCTTTTATACTGCAAGTGTAGACATGACCTAGAGTGATTGTAGTATTAGGTTATGAAGAAGTGCCAATAAAAAGACAAAAAGCCCCTTTCCTTTATCCTTTTGTGTTTGTAAGTGTTACAGAAGTGGATGTGTGTAATTCATCATCATCTTTATTATTATTATTATAGAATTCTTTACTGCACCTTTCAATTAAAGCAGCCTTTGATATCTATAGTTTGAGGTTTTAATTTCATATTAATATCTTCCAGGGTGTTCTTAGTACTGCTATCTACTTTCAAAGCATCATTGTGCTTATAATCAGGTTTGTTGGTGTGGGTGAGGTTGTAATTGTCCTGAACTGTTAACCCTTCTTGCTCTTGTGTCTGATGAAGACTGAGAACATAACAAAAAGGCTCCAGTTAGATTAGATGTGCTCAACAGAAGACCTAGAAGGTGAATGGTACCTGTTCAGGCAATGTACACTTGTAGTTTCTTTCTTTTCCAAGGTTTTGAGGAATAAATGACTAGTCAGATAATTTATTCTAATGTTTATTGTGTTCTTACATCCACTGCATCCACTGCATTCCTTCAGCACCTGGTAACCCTCCCATGTCACCTACTACATCCCATATGCAATAACTCTTCTTTTTCCTTCAGGTAGCTAATACTCATAGTTAATATATTTGACATTTGCATGCAAAGTAAATCTAGTGCTTCAAAAATAGGGAAGAACATAAATGAGCATGCGACATGAGACTCGGGACCCAAATCTGTTTTATGTCATTGACGGATTGATGTTCTTGATTTAGGCTATGTGTAAAAGGATCTTTTGAATAAGCTGCTGTATCCTACCTCCCTTTCCACCAAATGAGTGGTCATCTGAATATCATATTTCAAGATGTCAACTATTCCTTTAGTTGAAGGAACAATGTGCAATACTGATGTCATTTAAAAAAAAAAAAATAACAACAAACAAAAACAAACAAACAAAGAAAACAAAGAAAACCCCAAACCATAATATTTAATAACTATAAACTTAGCTAGTACCATTAAATTTTGTATTAAAAAAGCAAAGTGCTTTTTTAATACAACTACTGTATGATAATACTCACTGTTCTATAAAGCTTTTAAAATGCACTCAATGGAAAAATTCTCTGGAACCAGTGTTAATAGTCTGCCAGTTAAATCTAGAGAATAAAACAACAACAACAATGCATCTAGGTGCCTAAATCTCATAGGTCTTTATGAAATGGTGCCTGCTTTATCCTCTTAAATATTTTTCTGACTCTAGGGATGTGCTTCTACTTTTCTTCAGATGTATAAAATGTTGTCTTAAATTTGCCGCTAATTGACTTAGAGTATGTTTAACACTGTTTTAGTACTTGAGAAAAAAAGTATGGAATGGAAAATTTAGTGAATTCTGACATTTGGGAAAAAAAAAACCACCAATCACTAAAAGACTATAAAAGCACTATTTGAATTACAGAAGATGTATCAGACCTTCCATTAAAATCAGTTACAGATTCATAACATTCCTACAAATCAAGTGTATGTTTTCTTACAAATACGTCATTAAAATGTTTCCTGTTGCTTACAGGTGCATGTTCTGAAAGAAAAAACACACAGGAATATAGTATTAAATAGAAGATTGGTCTTTCATCTGGGGCAATTATCAAAGCTGTAACTACTTACTGAAGCAGTGAGACATGGAATAAATACACCGAGTCTGAGAGAACACCTATTGGAATTATCGAGCTAGTAAAAGTTCCCTAGAAAACATCAGCACGAAAAATAAAGGGTTTCAAATGTGACGGAACTGAAATGATTAAAGTATGTATTCTTTTGAGAAAATCTTAATAATAAGAATAAATATTTTGTTTTTCAGAAGAAAACTTGGCTATTAAGAAAGCCAATAAGCTTTCCAGAAATTTTCTCTATTTTATTGTAAGCTATGAGTTACATACAAGCTTGGCAAACCTGTTGTGGCAAATAAATAAACTATTGCAGAAAGCTTATAATGAGAGGAAAGGTTGTCTGTTTTGTTGCTTTTTGTTTGTTTGTTTGTCTTAGAAAAAACACAAACAACAATCAAGAGGATGAAAATATGCATTTTTTATTAGGTACTGTTGTAGTAACATTTTCTGCAACATCAGAAGCTGCTTTTATTCATTTCGCATCTTGGAGACCATGAATCTTTCTTAGTTCAGCCATTTAAAATTATTTTAATTAAGATTTGTATAGTTTATTTTCATACAAATATATAGAATTATGTTGTTATTTCCCATCAAACTAACAAGGGGCTTCAGTCTTTTGTCTATATATTCACATCTAAGACTTTACTCTGATTTTTTTGCATTTTTGTAGCTCTCTCAGCAAACTTGAGAATATACAGATGTCTAACTGTGCTTGAAAATGCCTCAGTTTACCCAGACTTTATCCCTATAGTGATCAAATTAACATTCCCCTTCGCGTGATTACATTGGGCCAAAATATGAACAGGACATCCCTGCTATATCATGATTTCCTAAGGTTTAAAATAATCTACTGATGGCTCCTCTCTTGTAGAGTCTGATTTTGCATCATTCTCAGAAAAAAATGTGGTTTTGTTGTGATAAGTCCCATGGGTTCCATACTTCCATATTTCCATGAGAAAGCAGTGAAAAGCATACTGCCACAATGTCTCTGTTTATCCCTAAGAACAATCTTTTTTCTTCTACTCTGTGCAAAATGTCTTGTAAGAGTCAGATCTGCTACCCTGCTAGCCATGCGTAAGAAAGTCTTTATGGGGACTGTTCCAAAGATCATTGAAACTAGTAAGAAAGTGGAATTTGTAATGCTGACCTAGTAATATCATCTTCTATAGGCGCCATAGGCTCAAAGTTTTGTAACTCTTCTGTAGAGTCCCACCCATACTCTTTATACATCCTGCATTAGTGATTCCTGTCTAAATTTTTGGGGGGTTGCTTGTTGTTAATAATATTGTATTATTATTATTGTATATTTCATATGGCTACCAGAACAACTGTATAAACTTTTTGTTTAATTTTAACTCTTGTAGTTTCCACCTTGTTTAAAGAGAAGTACTGGGCATAACTGAAATTTGCATGTTTTTCTCCCTGGCCACCATCAGAATGCTATTCCAGCCTTTTTTTAACAAGTTTTACTGAAGTATTGATGTGCATCTTCTTCACTCTCATATGCTAAATACAATTTAAATACAATTGAATATTGTATTTAAATGCACAATAACCATTAAGAATATTTGCTTTAAATCTAAGATGACACGAATGAACTCTGACCATAGGGAACTCAGTTGTGTTAATTTATATAGCTTATTTAAGAATATTTTCTGTCTCACTTTGGCTGCAATCTCTGCATAAAAAGTGTCACAAGCAATAGAATGTTATATGCATTCACTGACTTTTAATATAAGATAGTGAAAGAGAACTCTGGTAGCATATGAATCATGACATACAAGAAAGCATACATTTTACTCAGGTATGTCTGCATCCTTGGACATAATACGGTCTTGGACATCCTTACACAAATATTCCCAAATGCTCTAACACAGCTGTCTCACAGCTACAAAAGCCCTGAACTGCAAAATTAATTTTTATGGTTGTCTTCAGCTTACCAAAACTATATAGATGATAACATCTATTCTTTCACTGAACAATTACATGCTTCTTTGAAAAGAAGTATATGATATGTAAGCCACGACTTTTCATCATACATTTGAATATATTGTACATGCTGCACCATGAGCGCAAAAATCTCTTCCAAGCAAATTCCATGTATATTCCGTACTACTCATTGTAACGTTCTTAGGAAAAAGCAAAACTGGGAACACAGGCAACCAGAAGATAAGATTTACTATCTCTTTTTCACCCGTTATGTAGAATTTTGATCTTAAAATCAGTTAGAGTATCTGTTTGTCCTACCTGTCGCGATGACGGGGGAAGACATGCGGCCGACTCAATGAGTGATAAAGCAAGCTTCAAAGTTTATTCGTATAGCTCAGATATTTATACACTTATCGATAATTATTCCTACTAATCATACAACAATTGGCTAAGCACTTAACGATTACATTTGCATATTCCTCCTACATGTGGTGTTAGCTCTAGGGTTCTTTCTCATTACCTCATTGAGAAAACTTCCTCTTATCTTGTTTCCCAATTCTGCAAGGTCGTTACGACCTGGAAATCTCCTTGTTAACAAGACTCGGACTTCTGCAGTACTTTTCCACTAAGGCCTGCTGCGAACTACCAGCGTACCGTAGACAGGCCCTTAGCATTAGCAAGAGGATTGCTTGAAGAGTGCTTCCGTAGATCCGTGTCCTTGTTCTCGCAGCCATTCTGCAACACCTACCTTGCTCATGAGGTAGTCAGAAAGATTGTATAGCAGAAAAAAAGTACTTCCATATGTATATCCAAAGACAAATTTTTCAATGAGCCTTCAAAACACATTGCCTGCCTTTCCCCTTTCACAAAGAATATTTTCAAGCTGAGGAATTAGCTTCGGTGTCTGGAAGCACCCTTTGCAAGGGTGTTAGTACTTGTCCCCATGGAAAATCAGGCCTTTGGAAGGGAGAAGGCTTCAAAAGTTCACGTGATTTAGTGTCTGTTCGGACCACTGTTGTGAAAAAACCGTGGAATTGGCATGGGAAAGAAGAGCATTAAATAATTAACTTACCAACACTGGGTGGCACCTCATATCTTTCCAGCTTCAATATCATCAGTTCTTCAGCTTCTGTTCATTATATAACTCTGTATTCTCATTTTTCTCATCGTCCTATCACAGGTGACAGTGCCTGAAAAAACAGCACTTGCTGCAACTCAGCTTCCAAGATCACCACTGTTTCTATGAATCTATTAGAACATGCCCAAAAATTATTCTGCCAATTTTCTGAATACCCAGACACCATTTTTTTTACCAAAAAGTAACTGTTGCCCATTCTATCGGATAGATATTACGTAGACGAGATCAGAAAAGAGAAAAGCAGGCCTTGTAATCAATTTACAGGAAATTGTAAAGTTTTACACAGAGAGGCAAATTGTTTAGGTGAGTTTGGATAATGGAGAACAATTTTTTTTTAGATGTTTCCCATTTTAATGTTTCATTTACTCATATAAATTATTTTAACATGCATAAATGCATATAAATTCTGTGATTTGTGTCATTCCTAATTAACCATTGAGTTGCTCACTCTTTTTTATTCCAGCTTAACTTCCAATTACCCATCTACATAATATATATCACAGTCTATCCTTGATAAAATAAATTTGAGGTAGTAATTTTTTCCTGATGATCATTAAGCAATAAAAGTGTTTCTTAAGTCAGCAGGGGCCCTTGAAGCACACTTACAGCACCCTTACACATGTGAAGCTATCAAGTTACAAAACTACAAGTGATCTTCAAAATCAAAGATAATAGCATATCTGACTTGTAGTGGTCCGGATATTTCTTTAGTCGTTTATATCCTTAAAATCACTGAGGGTAGGGTTTTTTTCTAAATTTTGAAGCATACTATGCTGTTGATAATGAATGAGAAGGAAATAATGATGACATTTACAGAAATCTGACATTCACTCATAAGAGTTATTACTAACATGAGTAAGAAGTAAAGTTACCCTGCCATCCAGTTAACTTATCATTGTTCCTTTGATTTTGTATCATTTTCAAGTGAGTGTATTGCAACTGAAAATGAGGCTTTCTGGTTCTCAAGAAAGGTACAGAGTATAAATTACAGTGAATCTCTCCATCTAGACCAGTCCCAAAAGTGTTGCAAATGGTTTTCCCTGCTCTTTTAAACAAAACTCCCATGGATAAATCTATGGATTTTAAGTTATGAGTATGAAATTCAAGTTTGTCCTGTAGCTATAATTTTTGTGTAGTTGGGCACATCAGATATGTCTGTGCCTGTGTTCTTACCTGTTTCACTTAAGTCACCAGTACCCTGAGAGGTCCAAGCACTGCCCAGCTAGTCTCATAGACAAGACAAAAGGCTGTTTTGAGACAAATGATTAACATCAGACAAGGTCATTCACAGGGCTGGTAAGTAACTAGATGTGATAGGAGTTCTCCAGGCAAGACATTTAAGCCATCCAGGAGATTCCCCCAGCTGACTTTTGCTATGACTAGACCACCTGGTAGGCACTATCTATACCTGTTGATTGATTGATTGATTGATTGATGGTTGATTAACATTCTGGGCAGAGAATCTGACCATTCAAGGGACTCACTGAGGTAAGTACTGCTGTAGATGAAAAATTTGATCAAACTGAACATAGGTGTTTTTAAGTAGTCATTAGAAACTGTTCATACAGCTGCAGAAATTATCATGGAGGGTAGTCTTTTGCGTAGTTAACTAAAAGGCTTTTTGTACATGATTTAAGACAATAAATAGAAATAGTTGTGCATGTGCTGGAGTGATCAAGTGAGTCCATACAGAAGCTAGACTATAAAAATATAGCAGAATGGTTTGGGTAGTCTCACTTGCTGTGGCTCTCTGCAAGTGGTTGCAAAGGCTCTTTCAACAGTAACTCATGTCAGCATCTGGACAGCAGCTGACCATCTTGTTTGAGAGATTCAGTTCCCCATGTGCATATTACCTTTAGAAAAAGATTTCACAATTTATTTTTTCAAATGCTCTAGCCACAAACATCTGTGCAATAACCCCTATGTTAAAACCACCAAAATAAGGACAATAATAATTCTTGTTCCTGTGAAATAATGATGACTGTACAGCATCATGCTTTCTTGCCTTTGCTTTTCAGAGCCTCGGTTTGTACTGGTGATATATTTATACTACAAAAGATCTTTTATCTTGTTAAAAGTCAGAATAAGCTACAGACAACAAAGTGATTTAATTTAAGCCATCTTGTAGACAGCATCTTTTCCTATGTTCTCTTACAAAAATTTCCCCGTGACGTATATGCTCACTCTTGGATCTTAAGACTGGATTACAGAAGACTCAAAAGACAGTTAGGTTTTCTTTTGCTGTTGTTCTGACAGAGGAATCAAAATTTTGTCTAGTTTTTTTTTGACACTTAAATTTACAGATTCCATACACGCCCCTCACCTTTATTTTTTCTTTTTTAGGATCTCTCTTCATTATCTAGTTGGACTAATTGGATAGTCAGGCATAAAGTGTTGTGTGCCCAGATATTATAGGGAACACAAGAACACAGTCTATCCAAGAAGACTTCCACAGAGAATGATCCTCTTTATCTACATGTTTGGTTTTTGGTATGGGTTTGTTTTTTATTTTTTGGTGGCGGGTGGTGGGGTTTTTTTGGTGTGACATATTTTTACAGATGTGTCGAAATACTTTTTAGAAATTTCAGCAGTTCACAATAACAAAGCAAATATTGTTTTCTCTGTATTTGATAATACATAATCAATGTGGTTTATAGTATTACAACTAGAGAATTTGCAACTAGTACTTAGTTTTTTTGGTTCATTCTTTGGTAAGCAATTTCCTCAGAGAATAAAATGACAGTGGCATAGCAACACAGATGAGAAAGGGTATATGTAGGTGTCCCTGTGTATTGATAGCTAGTTATTTAAATTACTGATAGAAAACAACTGTTGGTATATTTTGCTCAATTTTTGGTATAAAAGTAATAATAGAATAGAAATCAAATACTGTTAGTAGAGCTGATACTTTGTTTTAGCAATAGTATTTATAGTCATCTTAGTCTCTGCTTTGTCCCATTTTATAAACTAACCTAAGTTTGGGAAAAAAAGGAGAAAGGAAAAAAAGAAAAAAGAAGAAACAAATAGAAATAAAGGGTGAAAAAGCTTTGGGGAATCCTGAGCAACACTGAATTTTACTTCAATTTCATATTTTCGTGTAGAAGTTTTTAAGAATATTAGCACGATAGATATCTTAGATGACAAAATAGATACATAATATTTAGACCAATAATGCAATTCATTACTAGCATGTTTATTTTATTAAAAATTATCTGACCTGTGACTTGTCAGTATTATAAAAATATTATTTTGTGATTTCAGGTTTTCCTCACCCTCCAGGAAGAGTGAGACAGACATGCCAACATAACCAACTGCTCAGTAGCCTGGGTTTAATTTGATGTTGTTTTCATTTACTATCTATTTTCCTTCTGAAGTCATTTGCAAAAATAAAAAATGAAGTCTCACTTCTGACACTCTTACTCTGAGCTGTGTATTTATCCTATTTTTTAACAAAAAGCTAAGTCAAGGAAAATATGCATCATTCCTGCCTGACTCAAATAAACTGCAGTAAGAAATAATAGAAGATAATATTCTCAGAAAGCAGAAACTGTCAATATTGGGAATTAAAAAACAGAGTATATGCAAAAGGATGACATTCTCTTTCACCAGTGTAGAAATTCAAATTTATGGATGTCTATATTTGTATGACAGATCCATTCATTGTAGCTCAAAAGGCTGATTCAGGTGCTGGCATTTGTGACATGTTTTCCCTTGAAAACTGTGAATTTTACAGGAAACCAGGATAACTTCCCCCCATGAGGAAAGCTGACNGGAGGGGGCGAGGAAAGCAAGAAATCAGACCTAACAGGTTAATAGACTGAACAAAAAATAATGTTATAGAAATAAAGATAAAAATAAGTCTTGTTTTATTTAACATTCATAAGATACTTTTGTTTTTCCTGTGTGATTTGAGTATATTCTATATCTAAAATAAAAATTAAAAATCAATTAAGGATTTTAAATGTAAAAGCAGATGCCATATGGAAGTATGCAGACTTTTCAGGAGAAAGATTTTCTGAGCACGAACAGATCATTAATTCAAAGAATGTTTTATTGTTAATGGGAAGCAGCCAAAGAAACACCCAAAGAANACTTAGTTTTTTTGGTTCATTCTTTGGTAAGCAATTTCCTCAGAGAATAAAATGACAGTGGCATAGCAACACAGATGAGAAAGGGTATATGTAGGTGTCCCTGTGTATTGATAGCTAGTTATTTAAATTACTGATAGAAAACAACTGTTGGTATATTTTGCTCAATTTTTGGTATAAAAGTAATAATAGAATAGAAATCAAATACTGTTAGTAGAGCTGATACTTTGTTTTAGCAATAGTATTTATAGTCATCTTAGTCTCTGCTTTGTCCCATTTTATAAACTAACCTAAGTTTGGGAAAAAAAGGAGAAAGGAAAAAAAGAAAAAAGAAGAAACAAATAGAAATAAAGGGTGAAAAAGCTTTGGGGAATCCTGAGCAACACTGAATTTTACTTCAATTTCATATTTTCGTGTAGAAGTTTTTAAGAATATTAGCACGATAGATATCTTAGATGACAAAATAGATACATAATATTTAGACCAATAATGCAATTCATTACTAGCATGTTTATTTTATTAAAAATTATCTGACCTGTGACTTGTCAGTATTATAAAAATATTATTTTGTGATTTCAGGTTTTCCTCACCCTCCAGGAAGAGTGAGACAGACATGCCAACATAACCAACTGCTCAGTAGCCTGGGTTTAATTTGATGTTGTTTTCATTTACTATCTATTTTCCTTCTGAAGTCATTTGCAAAAATAAAAAATGAAGTCTCACTTCTGACACTCTTACTCTGAGCTGTGTATTTATCCTATTTTTTAACAAAAAGCTAAGTCAAGGAAAATATGCATCATTCCTGCCTGACTCAAATAAACTGCAGTAAGAAATAATAGAAGATAATATTCTCAGAAAGCAGAAACTGTCAATATTGGGAATTAAAAAACAGAGTATATGCAAAAGGATGACATTCTCTTTCACCAGTGTAGAAATTCAAATTTATGGATGTCTATATTTGTATGACAGATCCATTCATTGTAGCTCAAAAGGCTGATTCAGGTGCTGGCATTTGTGACATGTTTTCCCTTGAAAACTGTGAATTTTACAGGAAACCAGGATAACTTCCCCCCATGAGGAAAGCTGACATAGTTGAAGCACTCAGCATGTCTAAATATGTGTTCAACATTCTATTATTTCTCATGTAAACCATTGTTCTGTTAAGAATTTCATATAATACAGTACTAATATAAACATGTTCAAAGTAGTTTTGTATTCTGTAGTACTTGACTATAGCTGGTTGTTGAAATCTCCTGGTGGAGAGAACTGGTCGAAAAGATCTGGGTACAGGCTGAAAGACATCTGGCAGTTCTCAGATTTCCAGTTCCAAATATTAAACTGAATGAAAACAATCTTCAGTATTTTGTACCCCAAGCACAGTTAGTTGTGCCAGCATTTCTGATGAGAATATGGCTCTGTAGAGGGTTACTTGCCTTTTATTCTTCCCTTTCTTTTTCTTTTCTTTTTTTTTTTGGGGG
>VXBW01000787.1:952141-973650 GCA_013400375.1 Thinocorus orbignyianus | reverse complement strand
GTCAGGAAGTGTAGTGACAACGCAAGGGGTAATGGTTTTAAATTGGAAGAGGGGAAATTTAAATTAGATATTAGGAAGAAATTCTTTCCTATGAAGGTAGTGAGGCACTGGAATAGGTTGCCCAGAGAAGCTGTGGATGCCCCATCCCTGGAAGTGTTTCAGGCCAGGTTGGATGGGGCTTTGAGCAACCTGCTCTAGTGGGAGGTGTCCCTGCCCAGGGCAGGGTGGTTGGAACTTGATGATCTCTAAGGTCCCTTCCAACTTTAACAATTCTATTATTCTAAAGTGTTGTTTGTTTTAACAATTTATAAATTGATGATAAACTTCACTAGAATTTCAGATGAAGGTTTCCAGAACTGAACTGAGGATAAAATATTCTTCTGGGAAAAAAAGATATTAGGCTTCTCTGAGCAGATAGGAGCTCATACTGTGTCCTATCCGTTGCCACTTCCGATTACTAGAAAGTTTAGGACAAACTTTTGCTCTCCCAGGTAAAGACAATTAGAATTTATTCTAATTTGTTGCGGTTTCATGCTGTGAACTCCTAGTGAGCTCAGCTGCTCACATGGTAGGCCAGTAGTTGCTTATGCTTCTCTGTGCATTTTGAAATTAGCCTTCTGTCTTCAGGTACATTAGGGACTTACTCAGCTTATACCTCCTAATGTGCCACACAGCAGCAAGCCAAATTCAAAGACAAAGAATAGCAGTGAATTCCCCTGCTAGCACCAGCCCTCATAAAAAAATCCCATCACCTTTTACTTCTGTCTTTATCGCCCTTCACCATCACCTCTTGAACAGATCTGAAGATGCATATTCTGCATGTTTTCCAGCTAAATCGGTGTATCAGTGGGATATTCATATACATGTAGTGGCTTTTGTAAACATGTATTTTAATTCCTCAGTTTTTCTGAATATTTCTCTATAGGTTAATTATATTTTTTGCATTTTATAAAAACATGAATTCTAATACAATAAAGTACAACGTAGTTACAGTAAAACCTTGAAATTATTTCTGAAAAAGCACCCTTTTACACAGGGCATGTAGATAATGTTTTGCTACTTTAAATATTCATGAAACTAAAGTACAATGAAAGACCACCTCATGTAGCTTTGACATCAGAATGAATTCCACTAGGTAACACGACAAATTTAAACCATGTAACTGTTGTTGATGTGCCCTTCTGGGTTTGTTTTTATTTGTCATGAAGCACATTTTGATCATTTTACATTGAAAACTGCATCCTTTAACAATTTTAAAATACATTTTTCAGTGCTTAGTTTGCTGCTAATTACCTCACTAATGGAGTCCCTTTACCTACGTTTTTGGAAGATCTTAAAAATACATGCACACAGCAAATTAATTTTTTGGCTGTACTAATATCTTTTTTTATTTGAAAAAACCCTCATGTTTATTTGGAATTAGATTTAACATGAATAATTGGTATTTGAAAGGACTGTTAAGGTTTTTAAATAAGAGCAAAATTCCCTAATAATAAATAGTTGTGGTAAATATTCAGATTCTTGGATATTTCTGAATTTGTTAATTGGCCCCTAGGGGGACAATTTTTATGTAAAGCCACGTATTGTCATCTGTGTTTGTGTGTGTTCCTTTGGACATCTTCAACCCTTTTTGTCAGTATAAAAATTACATCTCTAGCAGCACATTTATAATTACATGTTCTGTTAATAGCAAAATACAAGTCCACCTGCCTAGTGTATGCTGAGCTCAAAGCATTTTTATAGACACACATAAGTCAGGTATAGAAGCATCTTTAGCAAACCACCACACAATTGCAAAATAATCTGTCAACAACGCATACATGCAGAATTTGCAGGTTCTGCATCAATCTTCCACGCTGTGAGCTATCTGCTACAGAACCAACTTCTTGACAGAAAATTGAAAATCTTGACTTTTTTCTTTTTTAATTTTTGTTAGTAACACATATGTGGTTCTACATTCCACACTACAGTACCATATAGAATAAAGAATTATTACAATAATTTCTTGCAGGACTTACTTAAGCTAACAAGTGAACAACTAGGAAAACTGTTAATGGTTTAGTAGAAATTTGTCATGACTAGAAATATGAAAAATGTATGTTTTAAATAGCATATCTTGGTATTAAGGATACAAAAAAAAAGTTTATGTTGTCTTTTACAGTACAGTACCACGCTATTTTCTCTGTTTTTCAGGCTAGGTTTTTAGTACATATCTATGAAATTTGACGTAATACAAATGTTTATGATAGCAGAATAATTATTTTGTGCCCTCTGAAAACACAGAGGACAACAAGCTATAACAGACCCTTAGTTATTTACCATCTTATTTTACACAGTTATTCATTATTGTTAATTATTATTGCTATTGTAGAATATACAGATATCAGTTAAGACAAATTTTACTGAATAGGTGTTAATGAAATAAAAATCAGTCCTGTGGGGAGAAACATATATCTATATGTTTAAAGATAGCATAGTCAAGTATTGGGAAAGCTTGTAGAGGAACTGCAAACCAGCTCTCTGACCATCAGTTTCTGTGTAACAGATTTGCAATGGTAATCTTATTTGGAAGGAAGGAGATTTTCTGGGTTTTACCCATTGTGTCATGAGCAATAGCTCATTGGCTATTCATAGATGATTGTATCAGTAATGTTATTAGTATTTTTATTTTCCTGAATATTTTGATATATTTTCTGGAGAATCATTGTATACAACAGGTAAATAACTCTCATTCCCAGCCTTCTCTTTCAGATTTTATCTCCGAGGAAACAGAATTGACTTTAATGTATTTGGAGGACATGCTGATGTAAATTCCTTGCCTACTACAGTATGGCAAATCCCCTTAAAATGCTGTAGAAGAATTACTGATAAGGGACATGTTTGCATACATTTGAATCCTATTGTCAGATGCTGGAAAACAGAAGAAGGAAGGGAAGGGAAGTGAAAAAACCTAAACTTTTAACCTTCTTTCCAAACTATTTCCATTTTATCCTCCCATCTTAGAATCATAGAATGGTTAGATTTGGAAGGGACCTTAAAGATCATTGAGTTCCAACCACCCTGCCATGGGTGACACCTCTCCCTAGAGCAGGTTGCTCCAAGCCCCATCCAGCCTGGCCTGAAACACTTCCAGGGATGGGGCATCCACAACTTCTCTGGGCAACCTGTTCCAGTGCCTCACCACTTTCATAGTAAAGAATTTCTTCCTAATATCTAATTTAAATCTCCTCTCTTCCAATTTAAAACCATTACCCCTTGTCTTATCACTACATCTCCTGGCAAAGAGTCCCTCTCCAGCTCTCCTGTAGGCTCTCTTCAGATACTGGAAGGCTGCTATAAGGTCTTCCTGGAGCCTTCTCTTCTCCAGGCCGAACAGCCCCAGCTCTCTTAGCCTGTCTTCATAGGAGAGGTGCTCCATCCTTCTGATCATCTTCATGGCCCTCTGCTGGACCCATTCCAACAGGTCTGTGTCCTTTCTATGTTGAGGACTCCAGAACTGAACACAGTACTCCAGATGGGGTCTCACAAGTGCAGAGTACAGGAGGAGAATCACCTCCTGTGACCTACTGGTCACGCTTCTTTTGACTCAGCCCAGGATACAGTTGGCTTTCTGGGCTGTCAGCGCGCACTGCTGGCTCATGTTGATCCTCTCATCCATGAGCACTCCCAAGTCTTTCTCCTCAGGGATGCTATCCAGCTACTCTCTGCCGAACCTGTATTTGTGCTTGGAATTGCCACGTCTCAGGTGCAAGACCCTGCAGTTTACTTGGTTGAACTTCATGCTGTCTGCACTAGCTCACCTCTCAAGCCTGTCCTGGTCCCTCTGGATGCATCCCTTTCTACCAGCGTGTCAGCTGCACCACAGTGCTTGGTGTCGTCAGCAAACTTGCTGAGGCTGCATTCTATCCCACTGCCCATGTCTCCAACAGATGTTAAATAGTGTTGGTCCTAGTACTGACCCCTGAGGAACACCATTCGTCACCGGCTGCCACTTGGACATTGAGCCCTTAACCACAACCTTTTGAGTGTTTCCGTCCAGCCAGTTCCTTATCCACTGACTGGTCTATCCATCAAATCCATATCTTTCCAATTTTGAGACTAGGATGTCATGCGGGACAGTGTCAAATGTTTTGCTTAAGTCCAGGTAGATGACGTCCGTTGCTCTGCCCTTGTCCACTGTGGCAGTATTGTAAAAGGCTACGAAATTTGTCAGGCAGGATTTGCCCTTGGTGAAGCCGTGTTGGCTGTCTCCAATCACCTCTTTATTATCCATGTGCCTTAGCAGAGATTCCAGGAGGATCTGCTCCATGATCTTGCCAGGCACAGAGGTCGCCTATAGTTCTCTGGGTCATCTTTTTTTCCTATTTTGAATATTGCGGTTATGCTCCAGTTTTTCCAGTCAGCAGAAATTTCACCAGATTGCCGTGATGTCCCCTTGCTCCTTTCATTTCTTAATTATACATGGGAATATGTAAATATAAAAAATTGGTTTTAGAGAGGTTTTCCCCTAGAATATTTTCCCATGCTTTAGTATTTTAATTTATGAAAACAGACACTATGTTATTAAATCTATTAATTGTATAAATATTATACTCTGTTAATATTATATTTTACTTATAATAATAGCTCTGCTATTATCTCCTTTTAGAAAGGACTGGACTTTATTCAGCAAGAATGATTTTGCTGAACTGGAAAGGGTCTGAAACCCCCCAAAACTGGTGCTGATGAAGATGTGTAAGCACAAATGTGGCACAACATGGTATATCTGAGTTACTACACACTCTACCAGAAGTAATACTAAGCACTTTTCCTCCTAAGCAGATTGAATATTGACCAAGAGTTGCTGAGTATTTCATTCTTTCAATTTAATATCTTATTGCCATGGTGACAGATGCTGCTCCATGAAAATTGTCATGTTCACATTCTAATTACCCAGGAAACCAGCATGTTTCCTTTTCCCCACCAAAACATCTATCTTCTCTCTTCTTCCCAAGGAACCTGGCCAAATTAATCTATTTATTGTATTTTAACATAGCAACTCATACCTCAAAGCTTTTTACTCATGCTGTGAAGAAGAAATACTGCAGGTTTTTGGTAGTGTTTTCTCACTCTGATACGTACTACTAATAGAAATGTGGAAGGCTGTACTGTTTTTTTGTGTTCCCAGTGCAAAATCTAAATAAAAAATATTTTCTCCCCAGCTTGGGTACCACATAAAAATACTCATGTGTAAGACATCTTCATGTCTTGTAAAGATATGGCAAGAAAAATAGCTGTATTTTATTTAAAGCTCAGTCTGCTAAATGTAAATGTTAAATATGAATTATGTATATATATATGTATACATGTATGTATAAATATATATTCATTCAAGACTTTCTTAGTGTAATACTACAGTAGCTTAATCAAATAGGGAGTTTTATATCCAGTTATAATAATACTAACACTTAAATTCCAGATTTATACAGATTTAAATGATGACATACCTTAATTTTTTATACAAGAAAACATAAATATTTGTGCTCTTTTTTTTTCTGGTGTTACACTCACCTTTCTGAACCCCCTCAGTCTGACAGACAATTTCAGTCCTCCCCAAACACAGAGGTTAAAGATGTTGCAGTGAGCCACCAATGTGACCGGAACTCTCTGGGAAGAGCATGATGCTGATGTTGGGATCCCTTCCTCCTCACTTCTGGGTTTGACGGTGTGCTCTCCCTGTTCATGTCCCTCTCTCCCTGCCCTCTGCCCCCTAGCTCCTGGTCGGGCCATGGCCATCAGTGGGGGTTGCGATAAGTTGTACCCGGACTTTGGGAGATGGCTGACAACACAGTCCTAACACTGTCTGCAGTGAAGACCTAGCTGTCTTACTGTGACTACAGGTCAATTATCTTACTCTATAAACAGTGGACAGTCCAAGAGCCCTTTGAACTCTCTTGTATGGCAGTGGGCTGCACATCAGGATCTCCCCTTGGGCAGGGACACTTCTCAAGGTTACTCCTTGAGGCTGAGAGATTTCTTGCCACAACAGATTTACAGTAAGTGACTAATAGCATGCTAAAATTTTGAAACCTTAGCTAAGTAATATAAAGAATTGATTTCACATGATCAGTGGTTTATGTCTAAAGAATTGTACAAGCCTTGAACTAGGACTGAATCCAGCTGCCCCTAGACTCCTCTCTGAGAAGGAGTTTAGAAAGCAAGGGAGTCCTTTCTGAACCTTACGAGTCAATGGGAGGGTCTCCCTGACAGCTTGTCTGACCCTGTCCTCTGTGCAGTAAATGACCAAGTGTACCTTGGCATTGAATCTTGTAAAATACTTTTGCATTTACTACTAATTTTGATAATTCTCTGTTTCATCTTAATAAATATTTCACTACTTCTCTCTCATGAGTGAAGTCAATCGTTCCACCCATGACACTGGAGTTCCCTTGGCTTTCTTTGCATTTCTTTTCTTTTACATTTTTGTATACATTCTCATACATTCTTGACTTCTCTGTTCCCTTTGCTCCTAGGGAAGGGATAAAAGATGCCTTGTAGACCCCAGGAGCTGTTTGTGCAGCAGGGACTGCCTGGGACTGTCAGTTCCTTCCCCCCAGCAGTATTCTATTTCATCAACCGGACTTCTCATCTCCAGAATATGCTCCTCTTCTTTAAAAGTATTCTGAAGATGTCTTGTGCAAAAGGTGACATTTCCCTGTGATTGTGTAAAAACATTGATTGTCTGCTGCTCAAAATCAATATTTGATTTCCCAGTCGATCAAGACCTGGCCACATAAGAAAGGGGACACTTGAATTTTTTAGAGACATCAGTTTTTCTTCACAGCTTTGACACTGACCAATTCACATGGACTTATGCTTCCTCTTTTTCCAGTTTGCGTAAGGTGGAAGAGCAACAATGAAGAGCTATAAGAGATATGAAATTCTGAATACATTACACAGAAGCTGGACATTTATAAAATACCTTATACCAATATATGATTAGAAGGAGGAAATTTCAAATGAAATGGTAGAAACTGGTTAACTATCACTAATATTTCATGTTGGAGGGTCTCCCTCTATGTTTGTTAAAAAACAAGTTAACTGTAATTTCACATTTAGAACCAAAATAGAACAGTAGATATAGTCTCAGGCATACAGTGCCTAGTTAGCTCTGCTTTTAACAATCTGACTTATCAGTTTTATTAAGATTTTTAATATAAAATATATAAAACTTTGAGCTCCATCAAGAAGTTTTAGAAGAAATGCAAATATAAATATTGACAGGTAGTTCTGGTTTGCACTGTAAACTGCCAATCCCCAGTTAGCTTGTAACACTACCCCTCCCCCTCACCTTTAGTTCCTTTTGTTTTAATTACGCTTTCAGAGTTTTGTAGCATTTCATACTCTGTGTATGAGAACATTTCCTTCAGTAATTTAAGATAGATTTTGCTTCTCCAGTAAACAATGAGTTGTACTAGCTGTTATATATTATTATATATTATCTGGTCTTTCTCATGGATAAGGCATTACTGAGAAAGGACTACGTGGCCCTAGGTTATTCTAATTACTGAGTACAAGGTAACTTGTAAAATTGTACACTAAGAATATTTCTCCTTCCCACAGCTATTCTTTAATTCTTCCGATAGTCTATGCAGAGCCTAGTTTTATTGAATTGGCAGGTTTTTACAAGTCTCAAATCTTTTAACAATCATTCCCAATGTTACCTTCTGGCTTCCCTATTCATCATTTTGTCTCCTAGCATTCAGATTCTGAATTAGGTAGATATCATTCTTTTCATCTGAATAAATATCTGAATAAGACAGCTTAATATTATTGCCATTTCCTTATCTCCATTCTGCAAATTCTGATAGATTTCCTAGAAGAGATGCTCTTTCTCTTTCCATTGACATTTGTCTATTCTGTTCACACTTACATGCTTTTTCTTTTTTCTTTTATACTTCATATTTTTTGATGATTTTCATTTTCATTTTATTCTCAAGACGACAGCTCTGTGTTGAAGCACACGCTGTAGCACTTGTTAAAGCTTTAATGTAGCATTTCTCAAACTGAGGTTCACAAAAGCAAGAAAAAGGGGATATAAAATTAGACAGCAGAAGTTAGCAGCCATTCGGTGCTAAGTCGGCAACCACTTAAAAATCAGAAACTAAGAGCAGAACTTTGACAGAAAATGGTTACATTAGCAGGCTAGCATTAATTGTTGGCAGGAATGCAGCTTCACCAGTAAAGTGGAGTGAGTGAGCATAAACACTTGCATTCAGTACTTGCAGTGAATTCTCACTTCAGGGCCTCAGAAGGAAATCCATAGTATTCCTCCAGAAAATGTAAGCTGCTGCAAGCTAAGTGTCACATGGTAGATGAGGATGAGGATGTCAATATTTTAAAAAAAGCATGACCTACAGGGAGATTTGCAATTAATGCCTTGTTCATTAGATTATTAGAGTGGTAGGAGAAATGCTCCAGAAATCTTTTAGATTTAAGAAGCATCCAAAGACAGAAGTTTATTTATCCCATGCTTCCTGCAGGAAATGCATTTTCTGCAGGTGAAGATGGTATTTGTACAGAATTCAGACAAAGACTGACAGTGATCTTCCCCACAGACATCACGACACACCTCAAGATGGCAATAGGATATTATATTGTCCCTAGTCTTTGTGATTTAAGAGGTTCAGCTGGACCTGAGTTTGGAAGAAAGGGTCAGGATCCACTGATCCTATTCATAATGCACTCATATATCAACTAGACTTCACTTGCAGTTTGAATCAAGACCATGAAGATCTCACTCCTCCTTAAAACAGACCTCTAGGTAGCCATTCTTCTATGTTCTTGACCTGCGTCTCAGCTGAACCACCAAGGGGATAACGGCTGATGCTAAATTAATTTCACCTGAGTCATTCTTTGGTTTGATGCTTGCTTCAGCCTTCTGAAACTTAATCTGAACATTTCTTTCCTATTTTTTCCCAAACATTTCCTCCTTTCATGAAACAAAAGGATAGCAAAGAGAGGTACTGAAGAAAGAAAGGGAAATTATGAAGATTGCCACTTACATTTTTTTTTTCTTTCCAATCCAAACAAAGAAACAATAAGTGATTCTCTTAGAACACTGTATTTTTTAGATAAGCAGGCAAGAGATACAGACAGATGAAGCTGTTCTATGCTCTCAGAGGAAGAACACAGGTCAGCTACAGCAGAAGGAAAGCAATTTATTTCAATTGTAGTAAACAAAAGCAAATATATAATTTAAGTACAAAGCCAATTTTTCAGTGTTTGCTCACAGATTAGTTTGCTCTTCTTTCCACATTTGCTAATAAGATTTTAAAAGAGAATCTACTGAAATGTCACCTTTTTAAAGTATTCCATTATGCTATTTCCCTCGCTTGTATTAGCCTATTTGAAGGACAACATTCTAAGTAAGTAGCCTCTATATACACCTTCTTAATTCCATTATGAACATACAAATTTTCTAAGCAAATTTTCTGGCACTGGCTTTGTCAGCACTACTGCATCTCAGTCTACCAAAAAATTAAAAAAAAAATTGTGCTAAATATTATAAACCAAAATGGTCCAAGCAGCATTTATTTCTTCAGCTTACTAAATATTTATTATATTCATCTTTCCTGTCATTATTACAGTGTGTGCCTGTGGACATGCTTTTAACATACATAAATCACATTTTACACATGCCTTTTTGTTCAATATATCCTTGTTTGCAACAATATTATCTGAATAGGTGATTGGGTGGGGTTCACATGCCTTCCAGTATTTCAGAATCACAGTAGCTAAATGGCGTCTGTAAGCATTGTAGGATATGAATGATTATGCTACTTACTGAATATTTTATGTAAGGAAATTGTGTTTTGTTGCCTTTCCTACTGAGACTCTTAGTGTCTTACCCCTAAAGATACCTCCATGTTTCTAAAACAACACTAAATGTCTTGAGGAACTAGATACTTGGTTTAACATCAGGGACTCCCAGTCTCTCAGTAGTGTTCTGAATTGGTTCACAGTCTTGCTAATACTGTATCACTGAATTTCGTATTAGGAATTTTTTTATGTTTTCGGGTCGAGGTCATAGACATCACGCAGACAGACACACAAAACACTGGGGGGATAACAAAGTTCATCTTTCCTCATAGAATTCATGGCAAAAACCAACACATTACACTACAAGTAAATTGTTCCAATCACTACTCCTTGATCATACAGAGAAAGGCAATAAAGACAGTTTTTTATATTAAGATCTGTAACATCGGTTAGAAAATTCACACTGTCTTCAGTATTTTAGAATATAGGAACAAATGGACCCTCATAATATATAATCTATGCTGTGTTGCCTCATCAGACTTGACTAAGATGCTCTGTTTACTGTTGAAAATCATTTAATAGGGATACAGGTTCTGGTTTACAGTTTTAACTACTAATATTTAATTAAAATCTTAGTTTTGCCTATCCTGTGATTTCTAAGTATCACATATTTGAAAGTCTGTGCATGACTGAAATGTATTAATATGAATGGCTTTATCATTAAAAATTAAAGACAAAATGTGGAATTCTTAGCCCTTTAAAAATCCATGTCAGCTTCATCATTGACTTTAACAGACCCAGGAGTTTAGATATAAAAGATGTATGGATCTCTGCTTTGTGATACCTGCCTTGCGTATAGCAGCCAGTCCTGGAGAATAGCTGTGTTATGTAGGGCTTTTTCCCCATGGAATTTTGTGTCCAGGGTCAGTAACTGAATTTTTCATTGTTTTGCTGGAACTTTTCTTTTAAATCACCATTAACTCCCAAATAAAATTCCTGTGGTTTTCTTTCCTTTCTAGTTATTAATAGCAAGGAACATTAGTAAAACCTGAGCCATGACACATTTATGTCAAACTAAACCCCCAAACTGAGTAAAATTTCATAAGATAGTTAAATGCTTTTCCAGCTAAGAGATCACTGGAAAACCTCAGCAATTAACAAGGAAGTTCTCCATACCATGAAAATTCATCAATAGTACTTCAATGAAAGGCATTATGCAATTTCAATGCATGTTAGGACCACTTGTTTTGAGCCATTGCTTATTTGCAGCTACAGAACAGGGAACCTCTGATTCTGTAAGGAGAAATCTAAATTATTTTATGGCTTATATTTTTGATCCACATCTCCTCTGGTAATAGTAGGACAAAGGACAGCTTTTTCAGATTGCTGGAGAAGAATCGTATTACCCAGACTGTGGAGAGACAACAGACAGGATAGGAATATAGTATCAAGGTAATGAAATTTCTTTGCCTTTGTTGAATTAAGTCAAATTCTTAGCATTACTTAATTTATAGTAGTTTAATAGCTGTAAGTCACTGTATTCAAAGCACATTTTCTGGTTTCTTATGAAAAAACCCTCACTTGGATTAATTTTGGTCATTTCATTTTACACTATAGTTCAACCATGGCTAACTTTAATTAGAAATGTCATACATAAGATATACAAGACAAGATACAGTTTCGTTCTCAGAATTAAAATTGTGAACTGGATCTATGTTTTGCTACTTTTACTAGTGGAAAATAGGAAAGGTTTACCTTATAAACATAGTTTCCCCTGAACTTGCTGAACACCAACAAGACATCACTATAGTTGCAATACAGACACCAAAAATTTCTAAAACAGAGGAGGGATGAATTCATCTCTAAGTTCCATGATATTTCAGTAGGGTTACAACTGATGGAAGTCTAAGAGAAATTGGTTATATATCATATACTTAAAATGAGACAGTTCAAGGTGGAAAATTGTCCTTATGTGATTTTTTGTGCCTAGTTATTTTAGTTGTCCTTACACCAAGCTTATGTTTTTAAACAGATGAAGCTCACTGAAGACTCTAGGAGGTTTGTTTGTATGAATGCCTAAAGATCACACCCCTGTGGTGTGCTGTATGAGATTTTGCACTGCTGGAAAAACTGTTCTAAAGAGTTATGAAAACATAAATCGATAATTTAAAGTCACATAGAAATTTACTCCCTGAAAAATAAAACAAATTTTAAAAGTCCCATATTTACTAGTTCAGATTCATTAGGCTGATCTATGTGAAATTTCTTTAAACTCACTGTCCTGGTTTGGTTTAAAACGAACCAATTTTCTGTTTCATTTTCACAGTGATAAGACCTGCTTGCACTAAGGAACAGTGTGAAGAGAGACCCTTGCTTATATTTACTGTTGTAACAACCAAGGTCAGGTAATGTTATTTGTCTCATTGGGGGGTTGGAAACAGAAAGGGGTCCCACCTGGAGGGAGGAGCAGAGAGGACAGGTGACCCAAACCTGATCATCTGGGGTATTCCATCGCATCATGGTCAGTATAAAAGCTGAGGGATCAAAGGGTCAACCCTCTTTCTTCGATGACTGACATTCAAGGAGGACCCTGCCGATTCATCTGCGTTTGATCCCTATCTGAGCGTTCCTGACTCCAGATCTGGAATCCATCTCCTGTCAGCCACCGAGTCCAATCTGGGACTCTTCCTGATGCCTGCTGGTGACGTGCTTGTCATCCTGGGAGCTTGATACATTTTTGTATATATTGTATTTTTTTTTTCTTATTTTGTTTTTTTATTTTTCTGTTTTCTGTTTATTATTTATTATTTTACTGTTATTTATGTTTTCATTAAAGTAGTTTAGGTTTTTTCTAAACTCCTGGATCTCTTTAATCTCTTCCTCTCCTCTCTTTTTCTTAGAGGGGGGAGGGAGGGACATCATCTGTCTTTTTCTGATTGGTCAGAATGACGACACTCACTTTATTTGTACCTCTGGAGCTTTTACAGTTTTCTAAATGAATATTAAGGTATGTTTTGATACACCAGATAGTAAGAGCCCCTTTTAACATATTGCACAATGACTATAAAGAGGCTCTTAAAGCTTTTAGGTTTATACCTTTTGAGAATACACACAAGGGCAAAGAGTTTGGAATTTTTATGACATTTTTACTGAAAAACAGTGCAGGTGTATTTATATTATTTGTATAAATGCAATAAGTTAATTTTATGAGTCTTTCACTCTGAAAAATATATATATAAATCTTTTCTTAAGAGATCCATTTCTGGAATTAGAAAAATCTATTTCAAACTTGCTTTCCCCTAGGAAACTGTTTCTACTTCTGATTCATAATATTTAGAGATGAACAGTGAGGGTTGTTAATCCAATGCATCAAAACTGTTTTCAATATTGCATAATGCAATGACAATGGAAAATGGCTGATTGCATTTCGTATTTTTTCTGCTGTAAAGACTTTTCAAAGTCCTTACATTTTAAGATATGGTCTAATTATGCTTGTTAAGTTACCTAAAAATATTTTAATTTTCAATTCACAAGCCATGGAAATTTTTAGTATTTTTACTTCAACAAAATAAAATAAATAGCACATGAAATCGTTTTTTTCTGTGAGAAAATCAAGTTTTTTCTACCAAGCATCACATTTTTAACTCTATGGATATGGAAACATATTTTATGCAGTAGAGATGTGAGGAGAGTAAATTTTTTCAATAGGTATGACCAATTAAGAGCTTAAAATACAAAATTTCCCTAAAAAAGTAACTGAATCAGGGAAACATTGGACTGGGATTCAACTAACAGAAGAGTACGATCTGTTCTGTTACCAGATTGTTAACAAACCAAATTTTCCTTTCTCTCTACTTATTTCTCACCATTTTTTCTTCTTCTTCCTCTTCCTCTCATTCATTGTAATTCATATTTATGTGTGGAAAATGTCATTTAAACATTAGGAATTATTATTCTCAATAGCATTATTATAACCTGCCATAACTGCCATAACATATGCTGTTCTTTTTCATGTCATGAACTTTTCATATAAAACAGTAATATTTTCCAAATGTAGACAGAAGTTGTCTACTACGCAGTATATCATACTATAAGGATTTAAATGCCTTGTTTCGTCTATCCTTTGTAACATGGTTAAAAAAGTCAAATTCTTATTTCACAGAAAATGTACTTTGACATTTTATTGTCTTTATTATCCTCCTGTCCTTAAATTTTTTTTGTAAAAATTAGAGCAGCACAGATTGTTTTATTCTGTTATGTAGCGAATACATTTGCTCCCCCTTCATCACTGGCCAATAAATGTTAAAAACAACTATCCAATTTTGACTGTGAATAGCCAAACAGTACCTTTTTCCCCAAAAATAAAAAAAAAAAGCAAACTTTACCTTTCTCAATTTATTCTACATCAAAGTTCTTAGGCCTGTAGTCATGGCAGAAGTGAATATTCGTTTTGATGAATTCACTGCATATATTTAGCATAGTCAATATATTTAAATCTGTTGCTTTAAAATACCTTTAACAAGACAATTAGGTATGTTTGGTCTATATTATCTCCAACTTTTAGGTTGTTCCTTTTTGCAATAGAGAAACTAGAATTGTATTCAGTGACTGGTTCTAGACTTACCATTTTTGCATATTGAGGTAAACTTGTCTCTTTAACTTGTTTATGCTGTCAAAAATATTAAAATAATTAAAGAACTAATACTTGCTAAAAGAGATAGAGCAAGGAGACAAATGGTAGCTATCGAATTACAGTTTTTCAGGGATAACTTCCAGTGATTTGATGAAGTTAATTGAGCCTGTGAGAGAACCTCAATTCACAGAATGAATGTTTTACCAGTGTTAGGAATAGAGTAAACTTTCTGATTGCTACTTTTAGCCCATGGAAATTCTACAGTCTCTATTAGATTTTAATTTCTTCAGAGAATGAGCTGTCTTATTCAAGGCCAAACCAAGCTATTTCTGTATCTGTAGCACTGCGCAAAGACTTAAAATCACATAAGGGCAAGTTCTCTTTAATGACAGTGTTAAAATTAGCCTCCATGTGAAGAATATCAGAATTAAATAATTGAATTTCATACATACATACATGATTCTGAAGGAGGAAAATGACATTTTCATTCACTATTTTAATTGCATTATTTATAAAGTGGTTTCATTATAAAGCACTACAGGTTTTAAAATGTGAATAGAACTTATTAAGAAATGTGTTATAAACAGTGAGGAAGGCACAGCAACCGAGTTCATGAATGGCATAAACCACATAATTTAGTCAAGGTGTTTAAATAGAATACCAAGAATCTCCAAAACGTTGCAAATGCTTTTCTCTGATGCCTCTGTGTTACATCTCATATCTTTGATTACAGATTTAATATTCTGAGTTTTGCTTTTGAGCCAGGAAATATAAACAAAATCCATTTGAAAGAGTATTTACTATGTAGAATTGAATGCATATTGGAGATTTTGTGAACAGACTACCTTATCTAACAGGAATGCCAATATAATGGTTTCTTCTCAAGATCATAGTTTCATTTCCACTAATATTATATCTGAATGCAAAACCATTAATTGAAAATGGGCATAAAGAACATTTAAAAATACAAAAAAAATGGAGCTTAGTTTCTCCTTGCACTTTTATACCAAAATAAATAAAGGATTTGGTTTATTTACATTCCTCATAATTTTGGGGGCACTTTATTTTTGTATCCATAAAATAATCCAACATATCTTAGTTTTATATTTTTCCTTCCTATGTTATTATTAGAAGGTTAGGAGAGGACATAAAATTAGCAGTACTTCCTTTATATAGAGTATAATAATACAAAATATATGTTTAAACCCCAAGTTCAAATGGCAATTCAAATGAAGAAAATGTGACTGTCACTCATGCAGTGTCGTATTTGCCAGTTACATCATCACGTACTTTTTCTCTGAAATGTTTCTTATCAAACTCATGGCAGAAGACAAGGATTTCTGGTAGTAAGACTGTATCACAGTTTACACAGGCAGAGACATATTGCGTCTGTGAAAAAGTCAGATGTCTTGCTAGTGTATATAGGTGTTAGTTCTTTATATATACAAAAAATACCTTTTTTTGAGGAACTGCTGAGACTTTGTGTAGAATGTTGGTTTGAGTTTAGTCCACCTACTGTCAAGACATAAATTTGAGACAGAAGAAGCATGGAGAATAATTAGAGGAATGTGGAATCTTTTTTACAAGAAATGATTGAAATTGCTTGACTTGTTTAGGCTAGCACACTACAATCTGGAGAAGGATATGATTTTGCTCTATAAATAAATGGGAGAAGAGTTGAATATAGAACAAAAGAAAATTGCTCTGGGATTGACAGATGTTTGAGGTACAAAAGCAAATCACTGTAAAATTATGCTCAATACAGGATTCAGAAGTGTTAGACTTCATATTTTTTTTCTTAGAGGGACAGTATTTGATAAATTAAATGGTCTCCGCAAACTTATGGCTTTTAGGATTTTATTAAAAAACAAAAGTACAGGAATAAAATTTCCATAGTTTTAAGAAATTAATTCATGACCACTGTTTTCTAAACAATCATTTGCCCCAGTTCCTGCTCATCTTGAGTCATAGCCCTTTTTCCTTTGTTTTTTGACCCTTCTCTATTCTGCAAATATCAAATGTCCATTTTAGCATCTGGTCCCTATCTGTTTCCATCCACACACAAGTGCTTCCTATTGATTTTCCAGTATTCTTCTTTCCTTTCCTTCTACCATCTTCCTATTCCCAGCCTCTTTCTCTTCTGTTTCCTTGCACTACCTGGTTTATGTCACAGGTCTCTACATTTCCTCTGTTCAACGTTCAGTTTTCTGTATTGCAAAATTTCTGTTTCCTCCTTTTTCTCCCTGATTCCTTTACCACCCATGGGTAAAAGATCACCTCTGAGAACACAGGAGACAATGTTGTTCTGCTTTTCCATGTGCCAGGTGCCACAACTAGCAAGAAAAACAAGCATCATCCACATTGTTCAGCTCTGAAAAGTCTTGTTCAGAGGAATTCTCTAGGTTATTTAGCTGCTGAATTTCAAAAGAGGATGGACATGTATGAAGTATCGTTTTTTTTGTTTCGGGATTTTTTTTTGACACTTATAATTTGGGTAGCACTAATGCAAAGTTTCACTCCTATGAATAAACTGCCATCCTTGCTCCCAGAGCTGAGGAGTTCTCCAAATACCCATCATTGCTTAAAGAATACATGTTTGCATCCCTTCAGAAAGCAAAGTAACTTCCTCCCCACACCCTAGCATTTTTTAAATGCTTCTAAAGCACTATAGCAATCAAATACTATACATGAAAAAATGTCACTGGTTCTACATTCCACTACAGAGATTTAGTCTAGATAGTACAGGTTGGGTAAAGTCATTAGTATCTGCTGTTAGTGATCTGCTCATAAGTGTCAACATCTGCATTTCACTGTGGATGTTTAAGATGAGAAATTATTTAAGGTTGCTACAACTTTTTAACTGAAATAACAAATAGTTTTAGTTCTACAAAATAATAAACATATTTTTCACATTATTTTGGGAAATTTTTAAAGGTTATTTTTTAAGGTCCAACACTGGGTCCCATGAAAAATCTCCCAAATCTGTCAAAAAGACACTTTCATTTCACAACAGTTATGATAATAAGATTCTAATAATTATTACAATAATAGTGTAAAATATTTAGAGAATACTTAGAGAAATATTCTTATCTTGGTACTAGTTTGCATGAACTAGAAGCACTGTATTTTGATTAAAATAAACTGTTGGCTCAATCCCTCACTAACTGAATGTGATAGCATCAGTTTTCAGTGAAGTGCGGGTACACTCAAGTGTAGAACCTCGGTAGTCTGCAAGTTAGTTTATCAGTCTTCCAAAAAGAAGGCATTGCACATGAAATATGTCTTTATAATCTTTTCATCTTCATTTGAAAAGTGAGCATGAAACTCATTTACATCCAGAAAACTTAACAGAAATAGTTCTTTATGCTCTAATAGAATTACGCTAAGTTGTCTTTAGAACAAAGAATTTGTGTGACAAAGTGACTTCCTAGAAGAAGTTTGTGCCACATATCAGTCTTCTTTCCATCTCCTTCAATTACTTAGTTCATGATAGAGTTTGACCATTACTGACTAGAGTATTTCTAAATAGATGTTAGCTGTCACCATTAGTTTGCTCTTTCTGTAGGAACCTTTCATGTTGAAGCATATATTCACCTTGAATATATTCATTGTAATTACTATGCATAGAAATGTAAGATAATAGTTTGATGCTCAATGATTAGACAGATTTAACTGTAATAAGACAGTCATTTTATTTTTACACCATGGAACATAGCTTTGGCAACCTTGAATACCATTTTGCAGTTTAGTAACAGAAGTACTTTACAGATAATATCCAACCTCAGTTCTTGACGGAATAGATAGGAATTTTGCCATAGGTTTTAGTAGTATAGAAAAAGTCCCCAGTTCTAAGTTTTAAATCATATTAAAAATATTATAGACATGTTAAATATTTCTGGAACCTATTTTTAAATAGTTTAAAAATTTTCATTGCCAAATACATGCTATTTTGATACCATGTATTTCAGAAAATAAAGTTTCCCATAAAATTTCCTAGGTTGATTTCATCTTTTGAACATTCAGCTGACAAAACTGTTGATGATTTTGTAAATGAGAGTAAATCACGATGATGTATTAAAAAGTCCTTTAAAGTTAAAAGCAAAGATTGCAAATAACTCTCCTTTTTGATGAAGATGTCATATGAAGATAAAACACACAGGCAGTCCAAAGAGAGGAAGCTTTTCAGACAGAGAATGTTTAAAGTACACCAAAGGAAATGTTTGTTGAATCTGCAGAGAAAATTCTCAGCAGTAGAATGTCCATAATATTTCACAGAAAGCTTCTCTTCCTGAACTGACTTCCAGACTTCTAAAATCATCAGGAAACAGAGAAATTATAAGTGAGAGGGTTATTTCCAGAACTAGAAGTTAAACTTGACACCTGGAAAAGTTATTTATTTATAAGAACTGTTTGCTTCTCTCTAGACATTTTTTCCTGTTTTCTCTAATCCATTGTGGGTCAAACTACAGCTAAGCCCTCATGTTTTGACAAGCTGCTTGATTTCTTGGTTATGGTTAAAAATATTTCAATAATCTACCTGGTAAGAGGAATCATAAGAAAACTGCAAAATGCTTCAAACATATAATAGTAAATAAAAAGCTTATTACTGGTTTTACATAACTATTTTTTCAAGGCCCTGTGGCAAATACATTTAATGCTTCAGTGAAATTTCCTGGAAAAAAATGTATTTTAAAGGATGAGCAAAAGAAGTAAGCTGCTATGTGTTTTGCCTGACTGCCATGGTAATTATGAAAGACAGAAGGAAAAAATCAATTCACTACACCTAACTAATAATCTTCTAGCAGACTAATTTTTAAACAAATTTTGTTACACTTGGATTTCTGCAACATAATAAAATAGTAGATAAATTACAAGACTGTAACTTTCTTTAGTTCTGAACCCCACTTTAAGCCAACTAAACATCTTTGAATTTAGTAATTTGCATAATTTAAATGCTGACTTAATTTGAAAGATGTTACAATTGAGCAGAACAATGAACTACTAATTATGGCTTATTTTCTTTTTTCCCTTTTGTCTTTGTTCAATCATCTACCCTCTTTCTATGGACTGCAGTGCATTGTATCAAGTTGTATCCTACTAGTGACAACAGACTAATCATTTTAATTCCTCTCTTTGGCTAATAACCCCTTGATTCATACGCATCTGCTATAATATACTCTATTTCTTCTTTCTCAAAAAGATTTTTCTTATTTTCTTCTATTGCTATAGAACTTTCTCTATCCAATTCGTTCAGAGTTTGAATTTCATGTCATGTCTGTCTCAAAGTAAATTTCCTCTATGTTGCTGATGACAGCTGGTCAAAACTCTAGAAAGAACTTTTTTCTATTCCCTGCTGTTTCATCAATTTTTTGCTTTTAAAAATTATTTTGTAGTTTTTTGGTCAACATCCAACTGTAGCAGCCAGTGCAAAGGAAAGAATTTTCATTGCTGACATTGATGCTTACCATTTATGTAACAGAAGAAAATGAGAATGATTCAGACCAATCTTATATTCTGAATGCATTATCAAGTTCCCAAAGAATTCAGGAAATGCACAGCTGACTAGTGCTTTCATATACTAATATCTTAATGGAAGAACAGTTGCAAAGTCCAGTCAAAAGTACAGTTTTCATGCTCACTTAAACAGTTAGGATAATTTTCTATAACAATGAACAATGTAGTAGAATGAACTGTAACATCTATGAAAAAAACGTGAACAATGTCTATTTTATTACGTAGCATTGACTGGAAACCAGTACAGTTAATTTCAAAAAATGTTTTCTGTATAAATCTTGATTACAATAATTTGATAAATTACAGAAGCATTCGCTGCCTGTTCCCTGCAAAATGTATATTTGAAAAGAAGAATCCTTTAGCTGTATTTTTTGAAAAGAATATTCAGTACTGGAAATTTTGTTTCCAAACATTTAAAGTTTTATCTTTTTACTAATTAGGTTTAAAGGAAAATGAGACTCTCGGTTCAGGCATTTTTAGATCACCAGCATCTATTTCTAACTTTTACAGGTGGAAATGAGTAAGTCAGAGATTTTTGCTGGGGCAATCTGCACAAGTCAAAAAAAAGAGTAAGCATGTGCTTGAAACTTACTGGCACTATTCTCTAGCATTTGCCTCAAGAAGAGGAAAAAAAATATTAGAAAATAACTCTCTTTAGATTTTTATCATAGTCCACAGTGTTCTCCTAAGTCTTAGAAGGATGGATATGATTATTCGTTCAGCTGTGAAAGTACCTTCATTACAACATAAAGAGATGCCCTATTGATGGTCTTGATGGGAATCCCTTTCCTCCTAACACTTCTCTTAATCTAGAAAAGGGATTCCAATGTCCAAGATTAAAAGCAGGCACCACTTACTTACACTAAAATTGCTCTCCCCACTACTAGACATTAAGAGAGGGTCTGCAAGGCAAAGCGGTCTCAGGTTTATTTTCTCTAATAATGTAACAGGCAGGCCTTCATATTTTTATGCTGTTTTTCACAAGAATCTAACAATTTTTTCTCTACTATTATAAGCAGTTTATGTTCTGAATTTGGTCATGAAGAAAATATAACCAAGTATCAAAACCAACAGGCAACATTAAGAGTACGCGGCACAAAATGCTGTTATATAAATTTGTTATATATCCTCCTTCCAAATTACAGTGGCTTTAGGAGAAAGTAACTACATATGATAACTGCTTTCTGCTTGCTTGGACAAAATTAACCATTTTAAAACATATATTTTATGATTATTTCTGATTGACAGAATAATAATAATAAAAAATAATAATATACAACATAAAATTTGTGCTGAATTTTCAAATGTCAAATGTTATTTGAGATTCATGAGTACCCTAGGAGTCTGGAATAGAGAAATATCAGCATAATAATTATTATTTTAAAATGCTTTTTAAAATATTATAGCTATGATTTAGGGCCAGTTTTAGTTAGGGAAGATAAAAAGTCAGCAACAATACAGGAAATTGCAAGTAATCTAATAAATACATATGTTCCTTTTAATGGATAGATGTCTGACTATTTTCTTTTTTTCTTTTTTTTTTTTTTTTTTTTTTTTCCCT
>VXBW01000787.1:826829-951830 GCA_013400375.1 Thinocorus orbignyianus | reverse complement strand
GTGAACAATGTCTATTTTATTACGTAGCATTGACTGGAAACCAGTACAGTTAATTTCAAAAAATGTTTTCTGTATAAATCTTGATTACAATAATTTGATAAATTACAGAAGCATTCGCTGCCTGTTCCCTGCAAAATGTATATTTGAAAAGAAGAATCCTTTAGCTGTATTTTTTGAAAAGAATATTCAGTACTGGAAATTTTGTTTCCAAACATTTAAAGTTTTATCTTTTTACTAATTAGGTTTAAAGGAAAATGAGACTCTCGGTTCAGGCATTTTTAGATCACCAGCATCTATTTCTAACTTTTACAGGTGGAAATGAGTAAGTCAGAGATTTTTGCTGGGGCAATCTGCACAAGTCAAAAAAAAAGAGTAAGCATGTGCTTGAAACTTACTGGCACTATTCTCTAGCATTTGCCTCAAGAAGAGGAAAAAAAATATTAGAAAATAACTCTCTTTAGATTTTTATCATAGTCCACAGTGTTCTCCTAAGTCTTAGAAGGATGGATATGATTATTCGTTCAGCTGTGAAAGTACCTTCATTACAACATAAAGAGATGCCCTATTGATGGTCTTGATGGGAATCCCTTTCCTCCTAACACTTCTCTTAATCTAGAAAAGGGATTCCAATGTCCAAGATTAAAAGCAGGCACCACTTACTTACACTAAAATTGCTCTCCCCACTACTAGACATTAAGAGAGGGTCTGCAAGGCAAAGCGGTCTCAGGTTTATTTTCTCTACAGCCTTAATTTACAAGGCAGACATGCACTGCTTCTCCAGACCACCATATAGGTAAAACAGTTGGGTTTTTTTATGCAAGTGCAACATTTCTGTACAGTATGCCTCTTGCTGCCAGCAAGATAAATGTTCACAGAAGTATTATCAATGTGACAAAACTGTAAAATCCATCAACATATTGGTCCACACTGGTATTGCCTGAGACAGTTTTCCCACTGGAACTCCAAAGTGATACAAATTTAATTTTTAACGTAGTGTTCACAAGCCTGGAAGTATTAAGAGATGGAAATCAAATCCATTCATTTAAATTCAGAGCTCTATAATACAGATGGCCAAGTCCTTGCTTTATCTGTAATATATCTCCTCCTTTTGCTTATAAATCTTAATAGTCTCTGACCAAGGGAGAAGAATTCAAAGTAAGTTGGAAGATTTTCTCTACTTTTGGGTGAGATGCTCAAGTATTTTCAGTGGAGCATCACTGGTTTACAACATCTAAATAGCAGAGGCATTGAGAGGGAGGTATATAGATTATCTACTTGAATTTCTTCTCTATTATGAATCATTCTTACAGGGGTGTGTGGGTATTTTTATCTACTTTTTTTTTCTTTCATTTACAAGTGTATATCTTTTTTATGTGTTCCATTTAAAGTTCTGTAATAATATCATAAAATTAAAGATAATAAAACACTACATTTATTACGGGGATCTATACAAGCCACTAAATGTCGTAAGTGGTACGGTGTCTATATTCAGTGATGTCTAAAAAATGTCTTAAATGCAGGAGATATTAAAATGAGTCATAAAAAGCAAAACAAAATAAACATGAACCGAGCAAAGCAATACATATTTAAGTAATGTTAAGGTCCTCTTATCAGCCTGCTTGTTACAGGAGCAAACAGTTCTAATAATGTAACAGGCAGGCCTTCATATTTTTATGCTGTTTTTCACAAGAATCTAACAATTTTTTCTCTACTATTATAAGCAGTTTATGTTCTGAATTTGGTCATGAAGAAAATATAACCAAGTATCAAAACCAACAGGCAACATTAAGAGTACGCGGCACAAAATGCTGTTATATAAATTTGTTATATATCCTCCTTCCAAATTACAGTAGCTTTAGGANTTTTTCCCTTTCCTGATCTAAGAAGATAAGGTTGAGATTTTCTACCTACTTGGTATATTTCCTTTTCATTACACAAAGTATTTCTCCAAATGCAATAGAAACAAATGGTAGCAGGCTGTATTCTCAGAAATTTAATTTGATTTCCACTGACTTTCTCTACATTTTCCAAAATCCCTGCCTTTCTCTTGTACAGTCACACAGCTGCAGAAGAATTACACAACTGACATTGTGTTTGAATTCAGTTGGAAAGAAAACCTCTTTTTCAGGCAATTTATCTCATGATCAGCTTTAACATTATTACTCTGCTCCTGAACCATGGCTTTACTGTCTGTTGTTACACTGTTTCTAACTACTGCAAAATATAATGCAGCTAAACACTCCTTGCCACCAATTATCTTCACACAAAGGCCTGTTTAATGACAGCTTATAGCGTTTTATTGTGAAAACAACATAATTTCTATGTAGCTATAAACATATTGATCAGTAACGTACTGATCAAATTTAAGAAGTCTTCACATCTTGGCCTGAAGTGATTTTTAAAGCTGGCCTAGAAGCACTCTGTGACACAGATTGCATCTCTAGATGTATTCAAAAAACATTGGTTAGACTCCAACAGTGTAGAAGAAATTAATTCTCATATCTCAAAACAAATTTGGGATGACTTAGGAAACAATTAAACTAGTTAGCGTGACACAAATCCTGGATAAAGTTGCTAAGGGACAAAATTGGTAAAGTATTAAAAGATTGCAACTTCATTAATAGCAATGAAAATAGTTTTATGGAAATTAGATCTTTAAAGACAAATCTTATACATTATTTTAGGAGATTATAACTTCATTACCAAGGAAGCCTAGTAAACTTAAAACTTTAGAAAGATAAGTTACTTCATGTTGCACAATACGATTACAGGTACAAAAAAAAGTACCACAAAGGTGGTCAACTGATCACAGAAAGAAAGCCAAAATAACATTTATGTCACTAATAAAGTTTACATTGTTTTACTTTTTTTCTATATAAAAATATTATTAACTACTTTCTTGCAATGCATTATGTGAAATTATTTAAGTGACCCACCACATTTATTTTGACTAGCAGGACATTAACTATGATCTCAAGTTTCCCACCCATATGAATTAAAGCTGAAAGCACTTTGCTCTAGCACAAAAATTTCTTGATACCATCAAGATATCACAGAAATGATATCCAAATGACTAGAAGATGGAACAAGATGGATTCAAAACCCAGAATTTCAGCTGGACAAGCAATTGTCCATTGTAGGCACTCAGTTGGGGACGTCATGCCATTTTGGTCTATTCTAAACTCCTTCAAAGCAGTTATTTCATGCAACAATTGCTTCTGAGCATTACATTGTTTAACCTACCTAACATAAAATATGAAAAATTGTCAATATGGGCTACCATATGCCTAAAACATGATAGAATCATCGATGTTATATCCTTTCTTTTTCTTTTTTTTTTTTTTTCTTGTTAAAGACAGAAAAAAAGAAACTTCTTGGTTTTCTTGTCTTACATTGTCTTTCATCTCACCCATTACTTCGTCTTCATTTTTCACACCTCAGAAAGTTAAAAACAAAATAAAAATTCTGGATTTCTACCACTTTCAAATACCGACCACGAATTAGGAATTCTTCAATGGTCTTGTGGTCATTAAAAACACCATTGAACTGTTCAAAGGAATACCAATGTTAGAAATCCAGTGTGCTTTTTAGCTACCAATTCAAACAATTAAATTCTGCCTACTTGAATCTCCTCACGTGTTTCATTTGGAACAGTATTTTCTTCATATTCTATGCTAAACAGATTCCTGATTATGAAAAGACTGGTTCACGTCACCAACGCAATTAATCTCAAGGAAACTGCTCATATGTTTTCAGCAGCGGGTTACTGAATTGTTCTCTATCCCTTTCCCAAGTTCAGTAGTAGTTTAGGTTAAGGTGTGTGGCTGATATCAGGTGGTATCACCTGACATCGCAAGGAATAACGTTTCCGCTGTTGCTGTGAAAGGTGTCTGAAATATCAGGTCATGTGGAAAAATTACAGCATTGTCCTTGCAATGAGCCACAGAAAGGAAGAAGCTCTACCATAGAACTGAAGTTGTTATATGTCAGAGGATGGTATCATCGAAGGTGACAACAGTAGCAGTGGATTTCCGAATGCAGAGCCTGCTTAAAACAGCCACAGTGACTGAAAGGTGCAGAACCTGCAAGATGATTTCTCATCAAACCTCATTTTCCTGATGGCTACCTTGAGGTTCTGTGTTCTTAAATTCTCAGGTTCCATCTATTAGAAAACCACAGCGAAAGTACAGGCTAATATTAGAAAACAGCTTTAAGGAACTGCATTTATCAAATTATATTTTTTTATAAATTATTTGTATTTTTTTCTCTTACAAAAGAATTAAGTAAAAAATGAACCGTTTGTTTCTTGTTTTTAAATAGAAAGCTAGGAATGTCATTTATTATTTAGGGAATCAGACATTCGCAGAGACAAGAAATGTAGGTCATTTGCTGAAAATGATGTACAAGTCAGATACATATATTTGAAAAAGCACTTCCTTTTCTTTAGATGTTTTCCCTACATTGGGTACAGAATAAATATTTTTAATTATACAAGAGTTACTGAGAAAGTATTCCAGTTTAGAAAGAGAACGTCTGTCATGTCTTAGATTTTTTTTAGTGAATTTGATGACTATCTTGTTTCTCTATTACATTAGAGTCATAAAATCATAGAATCAGTTAGGTTGGAAAGGACCTTTAAGATCAAGTCTAACCATAAACCTATCACTGCGAAGTCCACCGCTACAACACATCCCTCAGCACCACATCTATATTTACCTCCAGGGATGGTGACTTACCTACTTCCCTGGGCAGCCTGTTCCAGTGCTTGGTAAACCTTTTGGTGAAGAAGTTTTTCCTAATATCCAGTCTAATCCTCCTCTGGCACAACTTGAGGCTATTTTAAGTCTGTTCTTTCACTGTTAAAATTGGAGTTGCCATAATGACAGACATGAACTCTTATTAGATATACACTAGGCCCATAAGAATAAATCCCAGATAAAAAGAGTAAGATTCTTGAGCACAGTTCTGTGATACCACCCTCAAAATGTTTCTGAGTTTTACAATTTTCTTTAATATTTTTACTGTTAAAGACAAGTTACAGTATCATTTTTTTTTTGCCATTTGAGTCTTAGGAGACAAAACTAAAATCTTTAAAAATTTAAACACCAACAGATAGAGAAATGAGGTTCTAGAAGTACTATCTAGAAAAAAAACTATGTAACTTCTCCATTAATTATAAACTGTTCTGCATCCAGACCTCGGAGAGAATTTTAAAGCACATATGTCCACGTTTATTACTGTAATCTGGAAAAGCTCTTCCCAGTTGTTATTGATAGATACGTTACTTTTCCAATCAACACTTTTAACCATAGCTTAAAGTTTTCTTTCCAGAAACACACCAAAACAGCTGAGTCTTGCCAAGATTGAGCATGCAAAGCATTTGCTGCCAAAATCTGACTACCAAAGATGCAGAACTGAACTGAAAAGAGATGGAAGTTACAGCGGCTGACTTCTTTTTAGCAGAAATAGAGGTGATTCTGATGCTTTCCACTTCCCTTTGCTACTCACCCCAACATGTAACATCTTGGCAGGTGACTTTCTAGGGTCGAAGTACTTGGATTTACTCTTGCATCTGCCCATGGAAGAATATTGCTCCCCTTTCAGGAGGGCGCTCTCACCATCTATTTCACAGTTTTGAGATAGTACAAATAACAGGATTTGGTGTTA
The DNA here is from genome assembly GCA_013400375.1 of Thinocorus orbignyianus. Classification (NCBI taxonomy): domain Eukaryota; kingdom Metazoa; phylum Chordata; class Aves; order Ciconiiformes; family Thinocoridae; genus Thinocorus; species Thinocorus orbignyianus. The sequence goes on along the minus strand of VXBW01000787.1, from coordinate 946,163 downwards.
CATTGCCACATACAGAAAGCACACATGACAGATCACAGCACTCAGTTGTAACTTCAAGTATGTTGATTTCATCTTGTGACACTGAGTGGTGTCTGGAGCTTGGAATGTCCTCTGCTACATAAGGAGGGCTGTGGCCCATCATCCCCTTTCCACAGGGTCTCGTGGATTTGAGGCTGCATCATATATTGGGTTTAACATTTCAAGGGGTTGTCAGGAGGGGCTGCAGGGTGGCCTCTGAGGGGAGCAGCCAGGGCTGCCTCTGACTGGACACAGCCATTTCCATCCATCTCCAACCAACCCACTGCAGTCATTACTCTTTAAAATGCAAGTTCTACATGTCTGTCTTTAACAGGAAGATTTTCTATATTCTAGGCTTGCAAAGGATTTCTTTAGACGATAAGTAAAGAGTAATTTGCAATTAATTCAGCAAGAAATATGCAAGCATGCTCAGGGTGTGATGGTTCTTCTTTTGGGAACTTATTCCAAACATGAGCCCTATGACCAGAGCTGCACCCAAGGCTATGCAGTGAGGGACAGCAGAGCCATGTCCGGTTTGGCAGGAGGTCACTCTCCAGCATGCCAAAGCCATCCGCTGATGCCCTATACTGTGCTGCTGGCCAGGGCAAGGTGCCGCTGGGGAACTGGGCCCAGCACCAGCGTTAGGGAGCTGCCACAGGTCTGGCATGTACCAGTGGCTGGGACTTTCATTTCTCTGCATGGGTTTTATTTTTAGGTATTTTTTAATCCCATCACCTTCTCTGGTCATTCTGGCAGCATTTATCTATCTGCTAAACTCCACTTTCTCATTTCTCTGCACAGCTGGTTCTGCTGGAGGAGCAAGGAATATGAAGGGGTCTCAAAGCTCTGCCTCTGTCTGTGTAGGACTCCTGAGACAGCATGACACCATGGTGACTTGCTGCAGGGCTCAGTCCTCAGGGAGCTGCAGATCCCCACACTGACAGGACCATGCAGCTGTACTGTATCCTTTGAGTACTGTGACCTTTTTATAAAGACCTATTTAATCTTCTTTTTTGTTGTTCATGACACTATTAGTGTTGACTGGAATATGGTGATCAGGTGAAAATACTGTACATTGGTTGTTAAACTCCAATAATGTATGCTATTGAAAAATGATCAAGTAATTGCAATGATTATAATTTTTAAAAGAAATGTAAAATGTTTTATAATTAAATTATAATTAACTAGATTCTAATTCACATAATGAATAGTAACATGGATAAAATAATAATAAAATAATGAATTAAATAATCATAAATGATGATAAAATAATTATAAAATAAATAATAATTAAATAACTACTCTGCTGTACAACGTGTTTGGTTTTTGCCAACATAAACTAAGACCTACCAAACAAGGCAATGAAGTGGAAGAAAGAAGGTTTTGTTCTCATCGTTCCCTCCCTGCCCTGCAAATAGGTGCTTTCCATGTAATCTTCCTGTTGCAGTTTACAGGCACAAGGCCATGAGAACAGCACTAAGAAAACAGTGTCATGAGAAAACTGAAGGGGAAATATTTTAGAGGCTTTGGGAAATGCTCACTTACAGCTTCAGACTGCTTGCTATTTGCAGCTTTAAGGAACCCAAGAAACTTTGCATCACAAGTGCTAGAGGCGCCAAACAGGGTGGTGAAATTACAGAAGAACTGATCAGGGATCTTAACAGAAATCATGACTATATAGAGCATGATACAGGGGGAGCTCAAGATCCTGAGGGACATGACGTAGACAACAGCAGATCTGCTTTTGCCACAGCCAGACAGGAAGAAAAAGGACTCTGACTGGCTAGCCAGAGAGAGAGTGGACTACCTGATGTCTAGTGAAATATGCTCTACCTGGAAACTGAGGAGAGAGGGCTCTGTCTGCCCATTCAGGGAAGAGAGGGCTCTGGGTGGTTGGCAAGGGATTTGGGCCCTAGTTGGCCAGCTGAAAAAAGAGTCTCTGACTGGCCATCAAGTTTAGAGGTTGTGACTGACCAGCCGAAGTAGAGAGGTTTCAACTGGTCAGTCAGGTGGAGGATTGGGTGCCAAGTTGATTAGTTCTGTCCAGCCAGACATATATGCTCTGGCTGGCCAGCTGTGGGAATGGCTGTCTAGAAAAATGAGCTGTAACTGACCAGCTGAGGAATGAGGTCCTGGCTCTCTGGCCATGAAAATGGGTACAGGCTAGCTGTCTGCAGGGAACAGCTCTGGTGTTCATGCTCAAGTGTTCACTGTCACAACTTGCTCCAGCACCGCAGGACGCAGTTGAGCCTCTCACCCAAGATGGTGGTATCCTCAGGAAAATGCAAGTAAGAAAGGGCAAGAAGCTGCTGAGGAGTGAGAAAAGAAGTGTTAAAAACAGCCCTGAAAGCACTGAAATGAGAGGAGGAAGAGAAGAAGTAAGTGATCAAGGCATTGGAGCAGAGATTTCTTCACAGCCTCTGAAGAGATCATGGTGAAGTAGATATCCATGCTGCAACCATGGAGGTCTTAGAAGAGAGGGAACTTAGAAGTCCACATATTTAAGCAAAACTGTCCAATTCACAACCTGAGAATTTAAAAAGAACACAAGAAAATTATCTTCTGATGGACTGTAAGTTTTGGGATGAAGCAGTATATTCAATCTTATTCATCTCTCATTTATACATTATGAGTAGTCCTCATAGATCAGTATTTTTTCGTTACATGACAGTTTTGTGTTTATGTTAAGACAAAAAGGTTGTAATATATGTTAGTTTAAACAATTAATCTCTCCTTTTTGTCTCAGTGCTTGGTTTGTTTTTGGTTTTTTTTTTTCATTTCTAGAAAAGTTTTTTCAACTAATCAGGGACACAGAATAGGAAAAGCAATCCCTACCATTTCTGATGTTCATGTTAAAGAATGCTGCAATATAAAATGGCTTTAGTCTCCTAAGTAACAAGAATGAATACTTAAACACATTTTCTTTCCAAGGTAGCATTCTATACTTCTTACGTTAAGTGGTGTTTTACAAAGCTGGACATCTAGGATGCTATTCATAAAAAGTCATTCTGCTGGTAGCTTAGCTGAAGATTTTTACCCAATACAGGATCACCATATGTTATTTAAAAGCTAAACTAAATTTTGAGAAGCTGTTTGGTGTTAATGCGTACAACAAGCAAATGTGTCACCCTGAGAGAGAGAATAGCTATGGAATGCCAAAGATGGTACAATGTGCCGTTTGCCACCTGAATTCAAATTCTAACTGCAGATTAGCAGGAATGACTAAACTAGTTATACATAAATCTAAATTTATGAATGGCTTAATTATGAATTAAGCTCACTTCTGCAGTGAGTAGCACAAAGCCTTCATACCGATTAAGTCCTATTCAGTAGCTTAACTACAGTTTGCTAAAAAAACCCCATCTTTGAAGGTCTTGTTTTTTTTTTTTTTTTGTTTGCATTTTTCTTAGTGGCAGATGTTCTTGTGATTTCAATCATTCTAGAACTAATTCTTGTTATCACTTGCACAACTGCACTGAAGTCATGCATGCAATGATTATAACTTTCCTGTCAAATACTGTTCATGTTCAACTTGTCTGTTTTTCATAGTACATAATTTATCCCTCTTTAATTTTGGTAAGTGCTGCATCCTGTTCAACATCTTTGGCCCTTGCTAAAAAAGCTAAACTAAATTAACAGAAAGTGGGTGGGAAGCCAACACAGACAGAAGGCTGATGTGACTGCTAAATCCCAGCAATAATTTATTTAATTTTAAATGTATTTTTTCTTCTAATGTTTGAGAACATTGCTAATAGAGGTGATATTAACTCAGACATATATTCATTTAAAGTATTTACTGATATTAAGCAAATTTTATTTATTGTTTTTAAGTCTTCAAACAAACTCAAAGTCCCAGTCATCAACATAAAAACACTTGTAACCTAGACCAACATATTTAGAAGATGAGGATAACAATGTGAAGAAGGATTTTCACAAATATGGTCCCGAGGAGCTCTCAATTGTAACGGTAAAATTAACCTTTCCAGAGGCCAAAGTCCTTTTTGCATCCAAAAATAATCTGAACATGAACTGAAAAATTCTTTAGAGTATTGGCTTCTCAGGACTTCTGTTTTCCAGCCTGTTCTGTGTGACCAGGTTTACAAGGCAAGTATTAAAACCCAATCGAAAAAGTCTACAGTTCCAGTTCTTTCCCACTAAAATTTCCAAAACAGAAAGAAAAAACTGCTTCATACTTCAGAATAATACATATAATATGTGTTTTCATCTTATCAGATGTTAACAAGCAAGCTTATTGAAGATATCAGTATTCTCCACAGTGGTACTTTTATGAATGATATATATACTAAGGCTTTCTTACAGCTACTGTTCTGTAAATGCAAGTGCTACTACTAGCTCTGAGCAAAAGAAAGCAAGCAACAGTAAATTAAAAAATATGTAACTAGCTAGATTGCCATGGAATGTCCTTAAAGAACTGGATAGAGCTCTCTTTCTGGAAAACACTACAGTGATGGCAGGACTGAGACATTAACTTTTAATGAACAGTAACCACAAAGGTGAGAAGAGTTTGCATTTTTCATTGTACGGAGTTCAAACAGAATTTCCTGAGGTTTAGTGCTTGTTAATCTTGCTGATATAAACTCTGTCTTATGTTATTGATCAAATGAGTATAAGAGCACTGAATGCTATAAACTAGTTCTGGATTAGTTGAGTTGGTAACCAACTCAACTAATAGCAGGAAATTTAGATGTGCATTTTGAGTCACTAATTTCATTGCTCTCCTTTAAAACAAAGTCTCTCTGTATGGAGTCAAGTTACTTTAGAATCACTTTCTGAGATGGAAAAGAAAAATATGCTGGCCCTAAAGTCCCCATCTTAGGAGAAGAAATGCCACAATTTGCCTAAATAAAAATGTTTGGGCTAATTTAAAGGCATATTTAATGACATGGAATGTAGGCTGAGTCCTTAGCAAAACCATGAATGAAACAATGAAACTACTTTTAAGCTAGGATTTACCTATGTAATGTTGCCAGTGAATGACATCACAATCTTAAAGAGTTATTTCCAGAAGATGTAGTGATCTGCAGCAATGGATAGTCACGGTATCCATAATTTATTTTGAACTGTTCTTTTTGCTTTAGCATTATTATAGTTTAAGGAGAAAAACCAAACAAAGGAAAAGCCTTCTAATAACATCTGTCTTTAATTGGATGAAGCTGTGCTGAAAAAATTGGGAGTTTTCTCAAGTGCTTGATATAAGAAAATAAAATTTCCTAGGGGTCCGTATTTTAAATTTATTATTCATGATTTTCCTTTTATTTTTGCAAATTATGCATTCTTTCATTATATTTGAAGATGAAACCATAAATCATACGCGTAAAACATTAGCAGCAACCTTTATATATAAATAGTCTGTGTAAGTAGAAATAAATCTCTTCAACATACTTTACAAAATATTGATCAGTAATTTTTACATTCTTTAAGCACAGTATAGATATGCATATTATGCAAGATAGAATATTAGCACATGCACAGCAGGTGCTACAGGAAGTTATAAGCAGAGCTAAAATTTAACCTCTACATTGGTCTAAAATGTGAATAATTACTATATTACAGAAAATGGTAAGTAATCTATATAATCTTTATGATCTATAAACATGACATTGATAGAAGTACAGTTGCTCTAAATTAAAATCTAGATGGACTATATTGTCTTAATTTATTGGTTAGCAGAGTTATTTCAGATAAATTATCATAACCAAGGGCAAGTTAAAAAATGAGGGCAAAAGCAAATCAAACTATAACACAAAAGGTTGGCTAAGCTAGGCTTGATTTTTACCTGTTACAGAATAAATATGCATTTAGCATATACAGTCTCAGTTTGGTCACTCTTTTTATGGATTAATCAAGTGGAATTAAGGATGTACATGTAAAGCCATATGTCATGGAGAACCATAAAAACTTTTGCTTTTTTTTATGTTGAAAACCACAATGTCTCAAACTGTCAGACTACCGAGAAAGAAAAGATGTATGCCTGAGGAAAAAGGAGACCAGTCGCACATAAATTTGCCAGTCATGAAAATCTACACAATTACTGAATTTGGCAAGAGACACAGATGTTTATGTGCTTAACCAAATCAGCACAGAAGTAAGATTTTTCTTTCTGTTGCACAGCAAATGCTTTACTGTTAAGACTTCTAATTGTTTTACCCTAGATATATAAATGCCTGCTTTTCAAATTATATAGTTTGTTAACCTCAGAATTTCTCACTACCACTTTTGCACCTAAGCTATTGACAATTTAGCAAATGGAAAATTGGATTCCAAATACAGTATATTTTTCCTTTTCTGATTGGTTTTGGTTTGGTTTGGGGTGTTGTTTTCGTTGTTATTGTTGTTTTTTAAGCAGGGACAGATGAATATTAATTAGTAATTAATAGATAATATTCTCCAATCTGTTTATCTAAAATTACTGCCACCAGTGCAGTACCTCAGAAGCTCTCCAACTTTATAAAAATATAAATAACAATGTATTTTCTTTCTCAGTTTTTCAAAAGAGCTAAGCTGACATTCTTACAGAACATTTGTAAGTCTAAGGAAAACACTGATACCAAGATAAACTGTGGAAATGAGTTTTCCTTTCAGTTATCATTGCTTAGAGCTGCGACCTGAGGTTTATAGTTCCTGTTTACCACAATAATAAAACTTACCAGTCTAAAATTTCCAGGGGGATAATACTATTATTAGTTGCACATCGAGAAGCCCTGTTCTTATTTTTTTTTCATTGTTCTTCTTTGGATCAAGCAATTACAGGTATCATTGGTTTTAAGGTAACCTTTACATTCAGGAGTTCTGTCTAGTACAATACTAAGTGCCATGTATTCAAGAAAAATTGGATAGTGTGTTTTTTATGGATTTATGAGGGTATCAGTCTTGGTGTCAGATGTGTATTACTGTTGCCTCTACATGGGAATCATCAACTGTATTATCGGTATTTTAATGAAATAAAGAAGAAAAAGCATCTTGATGAAGCCCACAGAAGCATTCCTTGCACTGACTCCAGTCGTTCCATCTCAAAAGAACAACGCTGAATTTCAGAGCACTTCTGATCACGTATTTGACTTCTTGGATTTGGAAGCGTTTGTCTATACTATCAAACACTGGATTTTCCCAAAAGACTGTCTAACGCTGAATTTCCTTTGTTACATTGAGAAGAAAGGCACAGTTTAGATTAAGTTAACAAACATTTTTATTTTCTATGTCCCATCACTTTTCAGTTACTTCTTAATCTTTTTTAAATTGCAGTTTTCCTAAGAGTGAAAGATGCTTTAGGGGCACTGAAAATGCTAGCTGGGAAGATGATGAAGAAAGTATATTCACAAGGTACTGACTGTAGTTTTGACTTAAATGTTACAGGTTCATCATCACTGCATTGTACTATTAGTAGTTATATCTGTCTAAACGTTAAATTTTCAGTAGATAATTACCCAGGCTTCTCTGTTTAACAGGGATTTTTGGAGGAGAAACTAACTATGTTTAAAAAAAATCCCAACTGATTGGAAAGATTTATTACTGTGTCACACTTGGCTTTATTGTGCTCCGGTGAAGATTCAATGAATATTGCCAGTAATAACTTCTTTGTTTCTGATGTTCATAACACCAGAAAAAACACTGACAATGTTAGAGTGAATTTAGAAAAGAACAACAAAAATGATTAATGACTTGATGAGACTGATAGAGAAAAATTAAAAGAAGATCCTTATGAAAAGCTTCAATAAACGTTTACTGTGTGCAGGAAGCAGTCCTTCAAATGATTTTAGGGTGTGAACACTAAGTCAACTGTAAATTTTCTTTGTACTACCAGGAAACTTACTTTTATTCATTTTGTATACAGCATAGACTTGAAGGGAAAGTAGTGTCCCAGTGCTTGTTTCATTTTAAAGGAGATGTAACGAAGGCAGGTGAATAGAATCTGGGCAACTTTAGAGTAGTGCTTTTTTTCTATATAATAATACAGGATTGTTTTACCTATTTTTACATTGCTTCTGTCCTAGAAAATAGATTGAAAGTAGGCATGATTATTCTGCGGAGGATGTAGGCAATGGTTTATTATGTAGGCAATGAGCTTATTTTGCCCATATAACCAATATAATCTCAATAATCAGGGGGCAAGAAGGGCAGTATTTGTTTGTTGTTTCTGTGAAGTTTATCATTACAGAAGTAGCAACATACAAACCAGAATAAATACGGATTCTAAACATCCAAAATAAAGTACTCTAAAAAGCAACACCTCAGGCTTTATGGTATTTTATTAATTTAAGATAACATATAATTTCTTTTTTCTTTTTTCTTTTTTTTTTTTTAGTTTTGAACTCGAACTACTCAGGTGTGGAATCTTGTGGAAGTTCTAAGAGACGGAAACTAGATTATAGACTCTGAACTATTTTTCCATTTGATAAAATCTATAATACTATGCTAACTTTGGACTGGCACCTCAAATACCAATGAATCAACAAATATATTCTGGGAAAAAGCAAATCTAACCTTTTTAGTTACTATGTCTTCTTGAGAAAGTAACTTCTTTGTAGCATGGAGTAGGGTCATTGATTAAACATTTGTTCCACTTTCTGAGCTCTGCAGCGATCATGTTTTTGTAATGCTATCTGAGTATAAAAAATGTATGACTCTTAGATGTGCTTATTGCTATAAATTCTATTAAATTATATTTTTCCAGTTTAGTGCTCTCTGGTTCGCTTACTGTAAGTTTCCTTTTGACTTCAATATTTTATCCTCCTCAAGTCTTTAAGCATGTTGAAAACAATGGAACATCACCAAAATTTTATTTTTCCCTATGTTTTCTTTGTGATGCTCTGCACGAAGTTTAAGTAGTTAAAAATATACTGGCTGTAGCTTAGTTTTAGTTCTTTCAGTTCTACTTTTATAAAATTACCTCATCATGCTCAGTGTCCTCCATTTGCAGACTACCATGATTTTCTTGCCTTGATCCATTAGAGAAGTAAAATGTCCATTCTTATATTCTAATTTAGCAAAAATTACTTTAATTGCTCCTAAAATGCAACAAAAGTAGAATTTTTAAATTACTGATGTGCAAAAATCTTCATCACAGTGTTACTTTGGTTCCTTCAAAACACAGTTGTTCAATTCCTTTAATAACCCCAGTGTAGTGTGCCTCCACAAGTAACTAGGATGATGGCAAAGCCTCAACATTTCCTGGGTTGAAGGAAAAAGATATTGGTCTTTATTCAACCTGTATCTATAAAAGCGTATTTTTTTCATGTTACTTTCAATATTGCAGAATAAGACATCAGAGACATCCTATTTGATGAAAAGTTTTAGAATTCCAATAATAAATTTCCCTTTCTTTGAATGCACTTATTTTAAATTGTGATCTCTTTTTCTTTTTTTTCTGCCAATTTCAGGCATATGCTAAAGTATTCAAGTGCTTTAACTTCACCTATTATATAAAATTTCATTTCTTACCTTTTGTCAGTGTACAGTATATTTCTATAATTTACCCTGAAATAAAAATACTTATGAAATATATTTTCTAATAGGAACACAAAATGGAACACACAAATGCACATAATATGAAGATCTCAAGTCACTTAACTCCCTTACTTTGTATTCATCTGTAACTCTGGCATCAACATAATACTGGGGAAAGAAAAAAAAAAAAGAAAAAAAAGTGGTGAAAGTTTTGATAGCAATTTCATTTGCTTTTAGTCTTGCAAAGCTCCATAGCTGCAAGGTAAAGTGGTGGCTGCAATATTTATAAAATTGACATTACAGCAAAATGCAACACAAAGAGGATTACTGTTGGAACACAGTTTTGTAGATGAGAGGACTTCAGCTGCCTGAGGCTTCCACTGATCACTCCAGTGTGCTATAAGTGGTAAGATAATCTTCATTTTTTTTTTGTAGGTCAACAACAGCAGCACAATAAAAAGCCATTCCGAAATGGTGTATCAATATTACCCATGAAGTCCAATAGAGATCATATGGACAATCACCCTCATTAAAGTCAGTCATTCAGTGACACTTGACACTAGTATTGATTTTCATTTCATAAGCACACAGCTGGAGAGTCTCAATATTGTTCATCTTTCTAACTCAGTATACCACCAAAATGATGCTAGATAATTTTCTTGTTACGGAGTATTCCATATTACTGGATAGCAACAAAAAGAGTTTAGAGGACAGATTTGGATGTGGGTTGTTTCAGGTTTTTTGCTTGTGTTTAGTGCTATGAGAATATTCCAAGGGAGCATAAACAGACAAGATGACTAGAAAATGTGAATGACTGAAAGCTAAGATGCCAAAAGAAAATGTCTAGAAAACGTGAAGAAGAAATGACTAGAAAATGTGAATGACTGAAGGCTAAGAGGGCAGAACGCACCACCCTTTTCTCCATGATAGATCTATAAATCGAGAAGTAGTCACTGGTGATTGTGCCAATTGACATTCTGTTTTACTGACTACAGCTCTTCATGATTTTGAATGTTAATTTCATAATGTAAGATTCACTTTTATTTAAAAGCTACAAGGGACAGGAAACCTATCCTACCTCGAGGTAATTAATCAGGTTAATTACCGTGATCGTAATCAGGATAAAGATATTAGAGGTTTTTTTTCCATCTTTCCCTTTCTTCTTTTCTTTCTTCCTTTCTTTCTTTCTTTCCTTCTTTCCTTCTTTCTGTCTTTCCCTCTCTCTCCTTCTCTCCCTCCCTCCCTCCCTTCTTTCCTTCCTTTCTTCCTTCCTTCCTTTTCCCCTTTTTGTTGAAGTCCCTATTAGTACTTTTTTTAAAAGACACTCCTTTTTTAGCTTATTTTCTTCAAACATTTTGTATTTTGTATTTTTGTTTGTTCAGGCACTGTGTTGGACAAATAAAAATATGAAATAATTTTTCAGATCAAGCAGTGTATCAGATATGAAAAAAGCACTCAAAATTGGTAACTTTTAAGCTTTTTCAAATGAGTCATTGAAATTAATATTTTTTTTAAATACATACTCATTCTATTATTTTTTCAAGTAATTGATTCTGTATGTATTTATTTTGTTTTAGTACACTTGTAATTATCTTTTATTGTTCCCAGGAATCTGTACAGTTCTAAATGTAGCTAGTTTCAGAGAATCATAAGAGTTGCTTCGTAAAGTATTGTTTTAATTTTTCATGGCAGGTAGATTTTCATGAACTTGGACCTTTCTTGCGGTCATATTTCTGAATCATTTTAATATTTGAATATTTTTAACAATAGGTGAATACCATGCTGCTATTTGAATGATCTCTTTGTAGTCTTACACAACTGCAAGGACCAGAGGGGACAACTTTACGAGGAGAGATTATATTATATATTCTTTTGTTATCTTTTGTTATCAAAGTAAGTTTTATGTTGTTTTCCTTTGTGTTGCTGCTTTTTCAGTCTGTTGGGAGTTATTTGTGTGCTATGAATTCAAATGGCAAATGAAAGTTTATTGGCACCCCTTCTCAAAAAATTAAAGTTTTGCAGGCCATTTAAAAATGCCCAACATTTCACTGTGCTTCAACATGAAAATGAAATGGAAATGTGTAAAACCTTGAAAAATTAAGGTTTTGATACAGTCGCTGTCCTCTCCCTGGTGTGGGAGTCCCAAAGAGGAAACATGTTATGACAGCATGTTCCCAGGGATGCAAGCAGCCATGCCTTGCCTTCACAGTCCATCTGACTCTACCTACCTGGAGCCCACAGTCCTCAGCGGTCTGTGCCCAGATCTGGCCCTGGCCTCAGCCCTGCTGCAACCCCTTGCTGATCCTGGGACCACTGAGGAGCCTACTGCTTCCCTTGGCTCTGCCCACCAGGTCAGGGGCTGGAGGGAGAGGGCAGGGCCCTGCCTTTGCCCAGGCTCGCCCTGGCTCCAGGACCTCCCATACTCAGAGCAGCTCCCATCCCACTATACTCAAAATGCTCATGACCCCATGCCCTAAGGCTCACAATGAGGAAAGGAGATTCTCTGGGTTTCCACAAAAACTGCTGCACTGCCTCAGTACGTCAATACTCCCATTTCTCTTCCGCCCTCTTCCTCTGTGAACTGATTATTGTCACCCACATCACATAGCTCCCAGGTGTGAAGGTGTGCAGGTAGACTATCAAGATCTTGTTCAAGGTCTCAGGTTGTGTAGCACACAGGAGTCTCACTGTGTATTAGAGAGAGTGAGAAGCTGACATGCTACAGCAGTGCCATGAGGAGTAGCTGGATGTTACAGGATTTTAAACTGGAGCTATGTAACCACAAGATGAACTTCAGGGGAGACCTTCTGGAGAGCCATCTAGCTGCAGCTGGGCATGCAGGGTCAGCAGTGGCCCCATAACTTTGGGGGCTAGATAGTACAGGTGGTAGTATCAGAGGTATACCAAAGTGGGGTATGGTAGGAGCAAAACAGGGTCCAGCAGAGTGAAGTGCTCATTTATGTATCCATTAGCTAATGGACTTTAAGTAGGTTAGCTGGTGAGTGGGAAGACACCTGCACCAAAAATAGTAGAAGTATGAGCTGGTGACTAGGTAAGGGTACTACAATCTGGAGAGAGGTATTAGGGAGACATAAGGTAATGCTAATCTTTAAGAGACCAGTTGATTTGCATTTTTTTTTTTTGTGAATCAAGAAAGTGAAGGTGTATACAGATGTCACCAGTGAACTTCCAGTCTGATCAGATGGAGAAGAGATACATGGCTGGGCCATGCCAGTTATTTTGTGTTTCTATAAGTGAGGCTTGTGTTTACCTGGATGTCAGTAAAGACACTGCACCATTTGGAGAAGACTGAGGGGAATCTGATCAACACTTATAAATACTTAAAGGATGGGTGTCAGGAGGAAGGGACCAGTCTTTTTTCAACAGTGCCCAGTGACAGGACAAGAGGAAATCAGCACAAACTTGTTCTGATAAGAAGTTCCATCTAAACCTGAGGAGAAACTTCTTCACTTTGAGGTTGGCAGAGCACTGGAATAGGTTGCCCAGAGAGGTGGTGGATTCTCCATCTCTGGAGACATTCAAAACCTGCCTGGATAAGTTTGTGTGCAACCTGCTCTAGGAGAATCTGCTTTGGCTGGGGTTTGGGCTAGATGATCCTCTCTCTCCTTCCAACTCCATATCATTCTATGATTCTGTGACTCTGTATTATCTGGCCAGCTCGATCTGCATTCTGTGTGCATGTGTGTTCCCTGCGAATGGGGAAAAAAAGCAGCAGCATTTATTAGACTGGGATGGGAGGAATCACTTAGGACTCTAAGGCCACTAAATCTGACTTTCTTCAAGCAGCATCGTTCCCTTCTAATACGTCACATGATGTTTTTGCACCTGAATTATCTCCTCCTCTTTCCAGACTGTATATTGCATAAAGAGAGGCACAGGAACCATGATGCTGCTCAGCAGAAAAGAAAACAAAATAATGTTCTCAGTGTAAACTACGAGATTTCTTTAAACCCCTGTCCCCCTCATCTGGGCAGAAGGAGCTCCAGACAGAATTATAGAATATCTCAATTTAGAAGGAAATCTCATTGAGTCTAATTCCTTACAGGACTATCTAAAACTAAACCATATGACTAAGAACATTGCTCAGATGCTCCTTGAACTGTGACAGGCTTGGTGCTTTGACCACTTCCTTGGGGAGCCCTTTCCAGTGACTGCCCACACTCTCGGTGAAGAATCTTTTCCTAATGTCCAGTCTGAACTTCTCCTGACACAAAAGGTAGTGGTCAATGAGAAACAGATATTCCTTTAGCTGGAAATAAAACCATATACCACTCTATGACCTAGCTTGCTTTTAGAAGTTTTATGTGCAGCGTCTGGACTGAAACACTTTAAGTAATAAGCTCTAGATAAAGATCTGAGAACTTAATTGCTCTAAAGTACTATTTCCCTGTTGAAAATCATGGAAGTGAGGAATTACTTTATTTCCTAGCTTTTTTAAGATCATATTAAGGTTTATAGCTTTTGTTCCTGAAATTAGTTTTCATGTTTTGCTGGCTCTGCTGGACATTATGTAATTATGTTAAGAGTTCCTGTGGTTCTCATTATTCTTTCTTGCTTGCTGTTGGGGTATATAAATAAATTTCACTCTCCCCTTGTGGCTTACAGTTTACAGCCAAATATTCTTGGCAGGACTATATCAGGAAGGATACAATGAGTCCTATTCTAGTGAGGCTAAGCAGAAGGCAGCTGTATTCTACTGGATGTTCTCAAGGGATGGCAGAAGGTGCACTGGGCACTGCTGTTCATTTCTGTGACTTCAAGGAGGCCGCAGGCAGGCATAGCATATGTGTCATCCCAACTTCCTGTAGCTGGGATCCCAGACTGGTATTTCACCAAGACAATTACAAAAACAACTGGGAAATTTGTATATTAAAATTACTTCAGTTGGCACAAAGCGCTTCTCACGGTCTCGGTGACATTAGGAATACTAATCGTGTTTCCACTTGCACAGCTCAGCACAAGATTTTTCTCTTCACTGAGCACTCAACAGTACATAACTTAACCATTTGCTGTTATGAATAGCAAGAAGGAAATAAGATGCCTACATGGAAATCCCTCTTGAAATCCTAATACAACTAACCATATGAAATAGGGGGTTAGATCTCAAGTCTCAAAGTAGGACAAGGGATTGGTGGTTTTTTACTGTTATTATTCCTTCTTATACACCTAGAAATCTAAGGAAAAAAAATATAATAGAACACTGAACTGGATTAACTTTATTCAATGAATTAAGAAAGATGCATCTGGCAATAAATGGATTTCTGTAGGAGACTTCTCTAGCCAAGCATTTTAATCTTCTTTCGGAATGACTGCAAAGCCAAGTGAGCAATGAAGGACAGCAGGAAACAGTATCAAACATGCAAGTGAATGGAAGAAAAAGAGGAGACAAATGCCCTTTAATCAGCCTTAAATAACTGTAACCTTACCTGGAAAAGCTGACAAGCCACTTGCAAGACTTTGATGAAGTGTATAAAAAATATTGTGTCACTTATCGCTACTGTGGTACATTACCTATAAAATAGATAAGAGAGGAAATGAAGAAAAGAAAGATCTGTGGTAAAAACTAATGCATCGATTCGGTTGTGCTGGATTGTATCACGTACAAAATCTAACAACATTTTCATGGTATGAGTGCTACAGGATTAATTTGTGCTCATACATGGCTCAGTATGGAAACTATTTTGTTTCTAAGTAGATTAGTACGACATATACTCACTACATATGTGAAAATTCATGTTTGTATTGGTATCATCAATGTTATAATAATGAATATTAAGAAAGAAATAGCTTTTTAAATAATATTTTTATTATAGAATCTTGCACCTTTTTTTTTTTTCTGGGATATAGCTAATCTTTGTCATAGTAGCTTGTATGGTTATCTGTTTCAGATTTGTGATGAAAACCATGTTGACAACATAGGGACGTTTTAACCATCACTGAGCAGTGCTTACACTTTATCTCAACCCATGAGTTTTCACAATTTTACCCTTCTGATTCTCTCACTCATTCCTGGAGTAAGCAGCTGGGTGGGGCTCAGCTGCCCACTTGGGTTAAATCACAACAAATTAAACAGCGACAGATATACAATAGTGTTGTTTGTTTGTTTGTTTGTTTGTTTGTTTGTTTGTTTGTTTTAAACAAGAGACATTCTGCATGTACCCCAGGACTTTGGAAGTGATTTGACTTATAAACATAAAGTCACCATTTATTTTTCCAAATTAGATTCATTTTCACCTTTAGAGATTAGTAGGGGGCATACATTATTATTTACTCCTAAATAATTAAAATTTGACATATACATGTTGTTCTTTAATTAGAATCTTACCATTTTTAATGTGAAAGTGACATTCTTGAGAAAGATAATGCAAGTGAGAACATCTATCAATAAAGTAGCACAGCTGATTTTATTGTCACTGAACATGCTTACTCTTCTTACTCTTCCAAAAAAATGCTCATTCATGTCAAACTAGTTTGCAAACCCTGTTCTTTACCACTGCTCTCCGTATTTGACAGGGGCTTTTAAATTTTTTAATTATAAAAAATGACAAAAACTAAACACAAAACAAGTCATTGTAGTATTGCTTAATCTCTATTATCTCCATAACAATTATAATACAAACCCATAAGTAAAACAGATTTTTCTGTTATTGCTAGTCATTTATTTAAGCGCTAAATAAAAAGGTTCAGACAAGAATTACGGCAATCTTGTAATGAATTCAGATCACATAAGACTGATGCAATACTTACCAGTTCAATTTCCTAATCAAGGAGGCTGAATTTTGTGGTACTAAGTAGCTCTTCACCATTTCATTGGACCATGCTATTCAGTTTGTTCTTGTCTATGTGTCCTTTCATTTTTCATCTATATTATATATTCTATATAATATTTTTTTAGTAATATATGTTCTCTATATATTTCTATAAAAGGCAATGTTATGGTTTTCCTCCAATCACTTAGTTTTTGAGAACTTATTCACCATTTGAGAGGTAAATTATGTTAACAGAGCTGAAACTATGCAGGAAAGAAAATTAGTAGGAGTAATCTTATTTTCTTTAAATCTTAACCCCTTAAAATTCACTTGGCAGAAATCTTACTTTAGAGCAATTCTCTGTAAATTTCTAGCTCTGTTTGTACTATTGCAACATTCTAGCTCAATCCAGTAACGACAGAATAATCTAATAATTCAAAAAATCATAGAATTCTTGTTTTACAATTCTAATATGTGGCTGTTGCTCCCCACACATATAACAAAAGACAAAACAGCAATACCTCATTAGCTGAGAAACAAAGCTGATATTTTTAGAGCTGTAAAATATGAAGCTGTGCCTTGTATGTATATCTATATTTTTTTGCCATCCTTTTTGTTATAGAATATCTTACTCCATTGCTTGTAGATGTTGTTTTAACAAATACTGGAGACAGGATTTCAATTTTTTTTTTTTTTTTCTGGTACAGAGATGTTACTGAAAAGTTGTTCTTAATGGGATACTTCAAGATGGTACTTACTGTAGTCCTCACACAATTTCTGTTTCCTACTTTCAAGCTTCTCTCTAGACTAAAGATTTTCTGTTTCACCTTTTTCTGTCCTCATTACAAAGCACCTATATATAGGATTTACTCTAGAAACAAAAGACAAAGTTGGAGATCAAATAATACTCTAATTTCAGTCATGATTAAAGCCATACATGAACATAACAGGAACCTGTCACTGCTCAAATTAATTTACACATCTTAAAATTTATAGGTGTTAAGTAATTATTGCTGTAGTTTTGATTTAAAAATCTTAGCTGTGCAATCAAAACAAAAATACAAAATGTTAATCATGATTAATGTAGAACAGAAGCTTAATGAGCTTACAAAAGTTAAACTGATTAATTTAAACATAAGAGAATAAATTATTTTGCTAATCAAGAATTTATTGCAAAATGTTTTTTGATTTTGAAAAATGTCATAGCTTGAGAATGAAATGTTGCCAATATTTTGGTTATATATTATAATTTAAAAATGAAAATGGAAAAATGTTTTACTCTTGGAGAGGTCTTAGTTTTTGTTTGTCTAGAAATAAGTCATACCTTCTACAAGCACCAAGAAAATGCTTTTTCCGGAAATATTAATTTCACATTAAATTTAAAAAGAAAACATTATGAAGTTGTTCTGTGCATGCATCAGTAACTTGACATACACGTGATGACCCAGTAATTGGTAAAAATGTTTACCAATAAACCTATTTTTTTATTCTATTGGGCCCTCTATGTCAATTCTCTAAACATATTATTGTCCTTACTAAATAGCTTATTAATAGCGCTTTCAGTTCCTACTTAAGTAACGTTGGGGTCAGATATTAAAACTACCCGCATTTGAAATTTGATCTCTTTTCACAAGTTTCCAAGCACTTTATCTAACTGTCAGCAACGTTCTTTATGAGTCATTTTCTATATTGCAATATTTGATTATATAACTGTAAAATGACACTTGTAAAAACAAGAATGACTGCAGAGATTTTATTATTAATTGCAATGTGGTTTGTGATTATATCCTATTTTTGGCTGAATAATGGATTTGCTGAACTTGTGCTGGATATTTTCAAAGGTCATTTTTTAAAACATTTTCCTGATACTGGACCAAGCATAGGAACACCTTATTTAAATGTCACTTTGTTCCAGCTGTTTAGGATGATTTTTTTTCTGGAACCTGTCTGACCATCTGCATTTTTTGATTATTATTGTAACATTCTTAAATGAGTTATTGATATTTTAAAGGACTGGAAGAAAAGTGATGATAGGACACTATGAATAGTAAATGATATTTTCTAGAGTTAGTATTATATTTTGTGGAATGATGATTCTGTTCATTAATAGCCAAAAATATCAGATTCCTTCATATGGCAAACCCGAGCAATAATTGTTCTATTGTTTCCATTTCTCCAAAACCTTTTATGTATCTGAACTTTAGATAGATTTTTAACTGCTCTAAATTATTCTTAATTTTGTTTTCATTTTACATTAAAACTTCTATTGACTGATACCTAAGGCAGGCCTTGACCTTGTAAATCTGGATTTAGTGTTCTTTTCCTAAAATAGGAAGGAACCAAGTTTGGTTTTTAGCATTCATCTTCCAATTGAAAACTACATTATTTAAAGTACTACTTCTCAGAAGAAATAAAGCCCCAAGATTTTGCTAGTCACTGTTACCTCCTTTACACTAGTTGTGCATATTCAAAATATAATAATAAAAAAATCTGAACTGAATTCTAAACTAGCATGGAACTTGCCAAGTTTGTTTAATAAATAGTTGGTCTCCTGTTCTCAAGTTACATAGAAAATTAAAATCAAGATTATTTTCAAAATAAATGCTTAAAAGGAGTTTCAGGACTGCACCTAAAGAGAAAGAAAGCCTGAAATTATTTACGGTTGTACTTTAATGCTTTGCCAGTAATCATCATATTTTATTTTTAGTCACTCACATGTTTGTATGCTGAAACTACTTCAAGAAACCCTAAACTAAAACCAGTGCTTGCTACATTTTAGAGAGGGACGGAAACTTGGAAGATTTATTTTTCAGATCATCTAAATTTCTGTTCACATTGCATACACAAGTTATTTTTGTATGGATTATGTGAGAGAGATTGAGTATTTTGGGACAGAATTTGGGGCAGGCAGGAAATCATAACTGGAAATGTATAAGGAAGTTTCAGAGAACTTCAGATTTTTGACAGTGGCATTTGCAGGTGCTAATGAGTAGGGATTACTGTAGCTGCAAATTTGAAGAGGATATTGTTGGTATACCTTTGTTCCTGTTAGTGTCACCATATTTTCTTTTTTTCCACTTTATGTTTATAGTTTTAATGTTCAGCCTACCTTAGTTCCATTGGTTACAAGATAAATTCTTTGCTTTCTAATTGTTTTTATTTCCTTTGCTTTTAAAAAGCCACTTAATAATGGCTGGCAGCTGCAGTAGACTGCAATATTACCCCTAACTACCTCTAAATATTTTGCAGCAAAACCCCTATACTTTAACGTTTTGACTGTAGCGTAGTGTTTATCAGATACACATTTTCACATCAACCGGCTTCTGTGAGTTTCCTCTTTCCTCTTATCCTTTAGAGACTTGTTCTTTCCTGCAAGACTTGAAAACAAAACAGTTGGACATCCTTTATCAGATATATTACCATATGAAGAGTCACATTAGCATTAGGAGTGTTTTGTTTAGTAAAAGATAGTAAGTAGGAACAGCACCTGCTCTCTGTCACGTAGCACACATGTATAGACATCTGCCATTGGCTTCAATTTTTTCTTGAAATTACATTTCAGTTTTCACTGCAGTTGATTGACAAGATATAATCTACAGCCTTTTGTTGTCACGTGCTGTGTTAAAAGGCAAAAGCAGTTTTGGCAGAAAATAAACCTCCTTGTGCTTTAACACTCCTTACTGAGGTGGAAAGCTAGGTGCGACCAGGTTTAAATTCTGACAGATGCCCAATTCACCACTATCAGTCCAGTCACATTTAATACATTAAACTATCACAATTCCAGATACACTAATAGTGGACGGCACCTTCAGTCTAGTCGTGCTCATAAACTAGCACGGCCATTCTCAAGTCTTTGGTCATGTGCAATGAGGAACTGAAACAACTAGTTACTTAACCAGTGCAGTTTATTTAAGCAATGGATATAAATGTTTGTGTGGGTTGCCAGTGATAAAGACACTGCAAAGCATGTGCGAATAAAAGTATTGTTAATTATACAAAATGTGTAACAGAGTTACAAATAATACAACCTGGCTATAAATGTAGCAAAGTGACTCTCAGGAGAGTTTTCTAGGTTTCCTGAGGAGGCACTCGGTGCAGTCTAACTCTTATCCAAAGGCATCCATCTTCAGAGGGGGAAGAAAGGCTCAGCCGGTCGACTTGTCCTGGAAGTCAGAGGCAGTCTGTGATGGAGTCCTCCTTGACATGTTCATGGCCTGAGCAGGAGCCGGGGGGGGAAGGAGGGAGGAAAACAGGGAGAGCACACCGCCACATCATCCTGGTGCCTTCCCTCATATCCCCCCTTTCTTGGGCTATTTTTCTATTGTTTTTTACCTTCAAGGTGGAGTTTGAGTGACTTTAGTCATAAATACTTTTGTTATGATTGGTGTAAAAATCTCTCGCCTCGCATTTAAAGGTATAGTTTATGAAAAAGTCAGGGCACAGACTCAAGAAGGAGTGATTGCACCTTGGAGGTGGGTAGCCTTCAGGGCAGAGGTGTGTTTTGGTGTTGTAATGACATTATAACTTGCAAAGTTTGTACAAAGGAGGCCATTTTGTCAAAATTTAACAGACTGTTGGCTCAGGGTAGCAACTAGACAGTTTATCAGTTTCATAGGACAACCTTGTTCCCATATCTGCTGTGTTATCACAGAGTTGCCTGTAGAATCTCCACCCTACTCCATCCTCCATGTTGCTTTGCAAGCAATTTTGTACAGGGAATCACAGATGTAGTGGATTTCTCACATATCAGCTGCAGTTGTATTCTACCCTAGAAAATTATTTATACCTTTCCTTAATGTGTGAACAGTGCTGTACTTTCAATATAATTTAATTTTAGTAATTATTCCACAGCATGTTACACTTGAAAATCAAACAACATCCTAAATTGATTGTTGAAGTAGGTTTGGTATTTATAAGTATGACAAAAATATTGATTAAATAATTTGCTTCTGGTTCTAGGAGAGCCAAGAACTTTGCTGTAGATGTTTGAAATGAAAGCTAATCACATATTCTCAAAATTTCTTGATGCTTTGTTTACATCATGCCACCACACTTTCATTTTCTGCTTCTTGTTAAGAATTTCAAAGAAGGGAGGTGTTGCTCTGCTTTTATAGACCTTTACCTGGAGCATCAGAAATCTGTATTCCAGTCACACACACACGGGCTTGCAAAAGTCTCGTTAAAATCTGACATTCAGTTACGTATATGAAAGTATTAGCTTTCTTGCAATTTATAAATACACTCTTAAATGAACTGCACATAAAAAAGCACTAGATATTGTCTGCGTTAAAAAGATAATTTCAGAATCCCTGCTTGCAATATGGTGCTAGGATACATCACACAGCTGTTAAACCCACTTAATCTCATTTTGTATTGAGATGGTTTCCATTAATGTAACTGAATCCTCAAAGTCTGGACACCTGCAATTAACTCTGATACTAAGAAAATTGGGCTATTATTGTAAACCTTTGAACATCACAGAGCATTCCACCTGACCTCTTGATTTTTGACTGCACAATCTGTGTAATCTTTCAAAGAGCTTTTGAATGTCTGTTTTTAATTAAAAATAAAAAATAAATTTTTAAAAAATGCAAAAACCCTGTTAATTCTGCAGCTTTGCAGTCTAACTTTGCTGTTAATTTTGTGACTTTGATTCCAATAGAACCATTAGAAATACATCCAAATATTAAACTGCAGATTGTATATACATATACATATATATAATCTAGGATCAATTTATTTGACATATTCTATCAAGAACAGAAAAATTAATCGCTCAGTTCCAAGAAAAAGAAAGCACAAGAAAAAGGACTAGAAGAAGATTTCTCTCTTAAAAATAGGAGTAACTAGCTGTGCCCCTGGAAACAATTTAAAGCAGCGCACAGCATGAAAAACACAGCTTGGTACTAAGAAAAGATGTCTATTGTGGATTGCAAATTTCTTTCTTAGGATCTTTTTTTGTATATAGAGGAAGTCTTCAAAATATGAATGCTATTTCTTCAGGAAAGTACCCTTCTTTGACCCTTGCCCTGCTGATTTTGCAGTGGGTCTGCTTCACTTGCCAAGTTTGACATGGAACTGATATAGTTCAGAAGTCAAAAGGTGGGACACAATCAATGGAGACACTTGGACGCTGGCAAAAAATTAAAATGACCACATATTGTCGGGAGGGGCCCGGGAAGACATGCGGCCGACTCAATATGAGTGATAAAGCAAGCTCCAGCATTTATTCAGATAGCTCAGATATTTATACACTTATTGTAAATTATGCCTACTTGTCACACACTAATTGGCTAGGCTTCTAAAGATTACATGTTCATACACCTCCTACTTGCAGTTTCTGCTTCAAGGTTCTCCAACATTCCAGAAGGACACTCTCCCTCTCTCCTTGTTTATCTTTCTCACAGGGTCTGTGTGACCTTGGCTCTTCTTCCTTGTCAGCGTAACTTGCAGTTCTTACTGAGGCCTACTGTGGCTAAAATCCTACTTATGCTAAACACTTAGGCTAACAAGAGGATTGCTTGTACAATGCTTCCGTAGATCCACGGCCCTGCTCCCGCAGCCGTTCTGCAACAACATATAGCTTTAAAAAAGAAATTGTACAACAATCCCTGTCAGTCAGTAACTCTGTCAGTTTACTTTATCACTTATGGAAATTATCCATAGCGTTAGATATATTTTTCAAAGTAACGTTCAACTGAATAAGAACCCTAAGGTTAATTTTGCAAGATAAACACCTGAAAGAGATTAAATATATCTTATTAACACATTGTGAGAATAAAGCATTCAGCAAAGCATAAAATATTATTTTTATTAGTTAGTAAAAGTATTCATTTTAACTATGCTGAAATAAAACACATTAGTTTCCAATGCTATAACCATGGAATGATATAGTAAGAAACAATATACCATATGAAGCATTCCAAGTCTTTTAAAGAATACCTTGAAAAAGCCTGTTTTATGCAATTAATACCTAATAAAACAGAACTAGGTTTGAATTTTAGGAATATGCTCTGAAGAAGATGTATTTGTCTGGTCATTACATGAAATTTATTCCAGGAAACAGTAAATTTGACATTTATTGGGGCACTGAGCAGAAAGTGCCAAAGATTTCAGTCAAGCCGTATGCAGTGTCAACCCATCACTGTTCAGGAACAAACACAATATTCTCAAAGTCTATGCTCAGCAAAAGTAGCAGGCAAGTTAGTAAAAGACATTATTGGTACTATCTGTATGGGGAAACACAACATAGTATTTCAGATAATATGGGTAAAATTCAGTTTGTATGAAGTGTTTTTATTGACTGAATTCTGAACGAGTTATTGAAAACTGGATAAGCTTCTTAAAAAAGACAACTGACTTCCTTTGTACCAGCTCTTGACAGTATTGTCAGATCACTCAGCTAAGCACTCTTTGCTCTAAAGAAAACAGCAGAGCACATAAAATAAAAACCTTTTGAGGAAGAGGAAAATACTGCTGATATGATGCATGTTCCCAGAGGTCTGGCTAGCTTTCAAAATGCATGGTGCTTGTAACTTTTCTGAGTAGGAGAGCTATGAGTTATTTATTGCTGGTAAGATCTTCCTTACCAGTTTACATACCGTTGTGGTTTTGGTTGTATTAACTAATTAGAATGACTGAAAAAGAGAGGAGAGGAAGAGATAAAGAGGTTTATCAGTTTAGCAAAAAAAACTGAATTACTTTAATGAAAATATTAATAAATTATTAAAAAAATAAATAATAAGAAGAAAATATTTGAAAAGGACAAACAATGTACAGCATATACAAAACAATATCAAGCTACCAGGATTATGATCATGTCACCGTCAGGCACAGGGAAAAGTTCCAGACTGTATTTGGTGACAGACAGGAGCTGGATTCCAGATCTGGAGTTAGGAATGCTCAGATTGGGATTAAAGGCAGAGGAACAGAGAGGGTCCTCCTCAGACACTCGCCATTGAAGAAAGAGAGTTGACCCTTTGATCCTTCAGCTTTTATACTGTGCATGGTACAGTTGGGATCGAATATCCTATTGGTCAGTTTTGGGTTACCTGTCCTGTATGCTCCCCCCTACAGGTATGCATTCTCTTTGTTTTTCCACTTTTGATCCTCCAACAGGGCAAATAGCAATTATCTGACCTTGGTCGTTATAACAATAAGTATAAACAAGGGCCTTTCTGTGCACCGTTTCTTGGTAGAATCAGGTTTTATCACTGTGAGAGTGAACAGTTTCTGAGCAATATGCTGTTAATTTCAGATTTTAGTTAGTTAGAAGAGGCCCAGCAAAAAAAAAGTAAAATTACTGAATGAAAAATTGGTTCTGTTTTACCTTAAACCAGAACACATATATTATGCTTGACTATATTGGTTAGTTATATCTGCCTCATGAGGCAGGCTTAGACCATTTTTTAATGAAATTAATGCTTTAGCCACTGATTTCTCCACTTAGTTTCTTTTGAACAAGGTCAGTAACAGAACACATGCTGTGGCTGTCAGGCTGGCATAGTATTTTTAAGTCCATTAAAATCAAAGTGAACTGTTTCATTAATGATGACAGATTTAGAATCAACTATGTGGTGATGTCTTCTCCAGATGCCATCTAAAGGTTTATAAATAATCATGGGATCATAAAACAATTCAGGTTGGAAAGGGACTTTGAGACTTCTTCAGCCCAAGCTCCTGAACAAAGTAGGATCAGGTCTGGGATCAGACCAAGTTGTTCGGGGCTTTACACAGTTGGGTCTTGAAAACTGCTAAAGACTGATATTGCATAGACTCTCTAGGCAACTTACTCCACTGTTTGTCTGTCCTCACAGGGAAAAATTATTTTACTTATGTCCAGAACCTCTATTGTTTCAATTCAGGCAAGTATGCCCTGTCGCCTCTTTCAGATCACGATCTTAAACGAGACAGGTGGCAAACTAGATGACTTTGATTCTGCAATTATTACTGGCTTCCAGTAGAGTATCACCCACTAGCCACTAACTATTCAATCAGTTTTATACTAATCTAGTTTGTCTGTGCATCAAGACTGCAATGTCTTCATACAAGAATATCTCAGTGTCAAAAGCCTAGTATAAGTCACGGTAAATGGCGTTCATTGCCTCTTCCCTCATCCACAAATCCAGTCATTATATCCTAGAAAGCAATCAGGTTGGTCAGGAATAGTTTAGCCTGGATCAATCCCTACTGGCTGCTGCTGGTAACTGCCTGCTCCCATGTGTGCTGAGAAGTCTTCCCCAAGGGGATTCACTCAGTGATCTTCCCAGGAACTGATTTGAGGCTGATCAGCTTGCACAGCACTGTGTCACACTTTTGGACATTTTTGAAAGTGTGCACAGATCTGCCTTTCTCCAGTCATTAACTCACCTGATAATATCTAGTTTCCCTGACCTTCCAAAGGTGTTAAGAGTGACAAGCGCATTGGCCATTCACACCCTCTGATGCAGCCTGTTCGGTCATATGAATCTCTACAGATTTTCTTGAAAGTGGTCTTTGACTCGATCCCCATCCATTGCAGGTTCTCCTCCTACTTCAATCTTTCCTGTAGGCACAGAGGCCCAGAAGGCTTTGTTGATAAAGGCACATCTGCTGTTACTAAACAGCAATCCCATTAGGCAACTGACTCACGCTTCCCTTATTCAGTGTCTCACTAGTTGTGTAGCAGTAAAAACTCTTCTTGACCTTAACTTACCTTGCAGATCTCATATTCAGCTGAGCTTTGGCTATTCTAACACCATTGCTTCAAGCCTAGGATTTTTCTCCAAATTTCTCCTTTTTACTTATTTCTGCTTCTGCCTTCTGTATGCAGCCATTTGTGTTGGAGCTCTGTCTCAGGCTGTTTTGCCAACTGAACTCCTGACACATGTACGTATTTTCTGACTATGTGGTGGGTTGCTAATGTAACTAGAGCATGCAGTATTTAAAGAGCTGCCAGTTTTCCTAAGTTCTTTTGCACTTCAGAGCTGTTTCCCATGGGATCCTGCCTACCAATTTCTTGATAACAATTGCAATTACATTTATGATTGACTGATATCAGAAAACTAAGATTTGAAACAGATGCTTAGATGTAGAGACAGATGTAATCCTGTCATAGTGTTCTTATTTCTTCTGTTTTAGAAATATCTGTGGGGGGGTTTCTTTCATGATAAACATCAATTTTCAGGTACAATTTTTTATTTTAGAATTAGAACTATGTTTTCAAAAGATTGCTTTCCCTCCAAACAAA
The DNA here is from genome assembly GCA_013400375.1 of Thinocorus orbignyianus. Taxonomy (NCBI): domain Eukaryota; kingdom Metazoa; phylum Chordata; class Aves; order Ciconiiformes; family Thinocoridae; genus Thinocorus; species Thinocorus orbignyianus. Next base: position 919,682 of record VXBW01000787.1, on the reverse strand, counting down.
ATAAACTACTATTTAGCCCAGCTTCAGTTAGTATCTGAATAAAATGGAGATACTCTTTTTTTACCTAGTTGCTGCTAGTTGAACATGTTCTGTTTATCCACATATCTAGCCTGTGCTGGAGCTCTGATTTGGTTCCCATGAATATATATGTTTTGCTGTATATGCGTGTTTTACGCCTCGAACCATCTTTACAGCATTTCAAAGACTGACTGCTAGAAAAAGTTATCTTTTAATTTTAATTTTTTTAACAACATTTTTTCCACATTTGGTTTTTTTTCTGAGACGACCATATTATGCTTTTCATTAATCCCCTTACCTGTGTTCAACCCTATTGTGTGCTATTTCTCCCTCTTTCACAGTGTAGATGTGTAACAGTGAACCTCACAGTGTCTGAAATGTGTTGGCTGGGTATCGGGAAGAGAAAAATGCTCTGTTGTGCAGGGTAAGTGCTGGCTTTATTAAAGACTAGTGTTACTACTTATTTGTATACAATTTGAAGAAAAAAGTCTCAATCCAGAGAACAAATTGTTTGTTTGACATCTTTCAACCAATGGAAATTGATGACAGAGGTGGTTCATTCTGTCCTGGTTCTGTAGTATATCATTCTATCTGTCCTACAAGGACTTCTTCAGGGCAAGTCCTCATTTATTCTAGTGGGAGAAAAGTGCCCTCAATTTCAATAAAAGCAAAGATTTTAGAACTTGGGCATTTTGTGTTTTCAAAACTCAACATAATGCACAACTGTTAGCTTCTACTGAACCTTTCCATACCATGTTCCCCCAGTATGTATTATTGACATAAGCAGGAGGGACTAGGGAAATTGTTTTGTCCCTTAAATCAGAATCTTCTTATATTCATAAAGCGAAAATAAACATTCATTTGGCAGATAAATATATTAAATCTCAGTTACTGGAAATATTTATTGACTATTTATTCACACACTTATGTAAATACAAAGAAAATGAAAGATGACCAAAAGACCATTACTCTTTGCTGCAGTATCTTCTAAGATTTTGGATTAGTTCTCCATGAAGTAGGTAACAATGTGTGCTTGACTCCAACATGAAAAAAAAAGAATCTTGATAAGCAGTTTCCCAAGAATATTTCCAAATATCACCTCACTCAGCAGTACTTTTGCCACACATATGGTGAAAACGCATTCTGTCAGCGTAGACTAAGTAAACCCGGTTACCTTTAAATTGTTACTATTTTGAGAGTTCAGTCTTTTCTTACAATTGTTATTTAAAATGTAAAGTAAAATAGGACAGCAGCTCAGCTGTTCTGGTTTTAGTTTTACTGTGAACAAGGGACATACTGAATAACATTACAGATAAACTACCACACAGCAAAGCTGACCAGACTTCTGCCTCTGCTGGAAGTGTTTCTGCTGGTGTCCATGATGTAAGCATGACATTGGTCTCAGATTCCTACAGCATAACATTGGTTCTCAGATTCCTACAGCACTGCTTTTTCCCCCTCTTCCTTTCTTCAATTTCCCCCGAGAATACCTTATTCTACCTGGTAAGTTATGTCATTGATCTTTTTTTTTTTTTTTTNTTTTTTTTTTTTTTTGTCTCCATGATCACTCATCATTTCTGTATTACCTCATCTTCTTATAACAATCACACCACCGTAGATGTCATCTCACCACAATTCTCTAGGGATATGCTGGACTTTCAAACTGAAATGACAGTCACCATCAGTTATACTTAAGCTACAAGAAAATAGAGCAGGATGAGAAAGTCATCATACACTGCATTTCACACCCTGAAGTGGAAAATAGCCTTATTACATTAACTTAGATGACATAACAAATATACACACCTAGAACACTGTAACGTGTAGTAACAGATCAGAACAAAAACGCAGACAAAGGGAAGAAAGCTTTTCAGAAAAACAGGAAGGAATTGCTGAGGTTGAATGAAAGTGGGTTTAAGACTGTTTCAAAGTGGCCACTAAATCAAACATTAATATATGGTACTTTTGAAATTCAAACTCTGAACTTGGCACAGAATCAATAATCACAAATCCATGTCTATCTTATATGCTAACTCTGTACAGATGGAAGGCAGTATTTCATGTCTTCCTATCTCTATAATCAATTGCTGATACGTCTTGCTGACGACATTTTAAAGTAAAAGAAATGAAATACTGTGTGCAGCTTTGTTGCAGGCACTTTATAGCAACAAGAGCAACATGGCCATCTTAAATTTAATTTACCTTGACAGCATTTTATTCCTGACCATTGTTTAATACTTCAACACCTCTCCAATGTCCTGTATCTTGATGAGGGTGTCTCTAATAATAGATGGCATTTGTTCTTACTTACAAACCTAAGCATATGGCTTGGACTTTGATATAGCTTATTTTGTCTTTATGCAACTATAGGTTTAGTGAGACTGAAAACAAATCACTATAAGAAAATGCAAGCAGCCATATTTTGTATTATGTTACCACATAGCATTGTAATGAGCAGAGAATGACAGCAATACTTTTCTAGGTTTTGTTTTCAGCACACAGATTGAACAGACTGTCTGCTCTTGTAGCATCAGTTCTTCTGTCTTTAAGGAAGGTTGTAACATTTGGATAAACAAACCAGTTTTGTGCTTTCTCACAAACACACAAATATTAGACTCCCAAAACTTTCAAAAATTTAATAGCACTGTGTAAAGCTTAACTATGCATATTTATATCTAAAATTTATGATTGTTAAATTACACTTCTTTATTAATAGATATACACAACTAATTCAAAAGCAATGAAATAGTAGAAGCAGGACAAACTAAAGTGGTTAAAACAGATGCAATTTATGTTTCTCTAACAGTAACTGTTTTCATGGGATTTTATAAGGGTAGGTCTGCAGGCTCCCATGTGCATTAAAGCCCAGCCAAATCCATAAAATGAAAACAAAGTTAAACAACTTCACCAAAAACAGAAATAGCCTTTTAAAGATTCACAGGAGTACTTTTTCTATGCCTAATCTAAGCAGCCATCATGGCGAGATTGATGGGCACTGGCAGAGATGCATTTCATGAGGTGGCTGTCTGCTCGATGGTATTAGAATGGAGCTATCTGTCTTCATTGTGCTCCATTAGCATGCCCCTCAGATCTATCAGGAAAATGTCTACAATCCTACTTTATAAATTATTACCTTTGACAGTTAAATATTTTAGTCCGTATTTAGGAATATTGCTCACTGATAGTTCTTCATTCACCTGCATATTTTTACAGTTTAATTTCCGTGCTTCCTTAAAAATTAGGAATTTTTCCTAATGTAAGGTAATTTCTAATCTCTGTGTGGTAAAAATTATTATCAACTTACTTGACTTCAACAGTGCAATGTATAGAAATGTGTTCCATGGCAGAAAAAGATAAATGTTCATTAACCAGGATACATCTTTTTTAAAGGTAGATTTGCCTGCAACGATTCATTTAAAGGTGAACAATCAGTATATGGAAATTATGCTTACGATTGCCTTCAGCGATGAACATAAAGCCGAAATCTGACTCAGTCATTTTGTTATTGTTTGCTTAGCTTTGGGAGGTCTTCAGTTTTAGGGTGGGTGTTTTTGTTCCCATCAATTACATTGTATTAATCAATTCTGAAAAATACTGGTGTATGCAAGCCCTCATACTAAAGAAAGATTAAAATACAAAAACATGGCAGTCTACTTTGCTGTCTTTGTCCTAAAGATCAGATAGGCTTTAATAATATGAAATCTTATTCAATTTATGTTTGTTTCAATGTCCTTTCAGGCTATATAGCCAGAAGTTTGCAGTGCATTTTTGGAGGGAGAAAAGAGAAATAAAAAAGGGTGCTTGGTGTTTACTAATGATCAGGCTCATTTTAATTTCCTGCCCGCGCTAAGTAGGTTTTGGTCTGAAATGTTTTAGTCTTGCTTACCAAATAACTTAATCCTCTGTTAAATATTTTTTTTCTGTAAAACGCTACGTTGGAGATGTTTTTCTGCATGGAATTAAGGGAGTGAATCTAGCAGCAAAACAGTAGATCCTTCTTTGCACATTGACGAATAATGAATATGTAGCAAAGTTCCATAAGGTAGAGGAGAAACTCAATGTTCCAGAAGCTTTCAAAAAGACACCACTAACAGTGTCATTGTGCTGCCCCTTCTGTATGACAATGTCAGTGGTCCACATGTAACCTGAGCACCAGATGCTCACAGATACACTGGAGCTTCCTTAGAAGTCTCACTTAGATAACTTAGTTGTATTTGGGTGGTTGCTTTTTTTAAAGCTGCTTTCTAGCCCATTTAATGAAACATGAAAAAACATAAGAAAAAAATGAATGATATGATATAGACAAGTTCCAGACCAGAAGGTTATCAACTTTACTACACTGATTAGAGAAGAATGTCTAGGAAGAGGCTTGCTGATAAGCAAAAATGTTCAAAAAATTAGAAGTATACATAGAAAAAAATATAACTTGGTAATTTAGGGAGCTATAACCAAAGAATATAGTTCTAATGCAACTGAAGAAAGAAAACATATAAAAAAATATTACAGAAACATTCTTAAGACAACACAAACTCAGGTCAGTGAGATACATTTACAGGAGAAAACCTAACCTAACTTAACCCGTATGACTGATTTTAGAACACTGGGTGACTAGCTGGCTCTTTTCTAAGCTATATACCACACTGATTTCAGCTGAGAGAGGCTGAAAGGTTGGAAAAGTGGGAAGAATGTGATACTTAAATGAGGAAGTCTGTTAAAAACTTGTATTTGTAGCACTAACACATCATGCTAGTCACTTTTCTTTGTTCCTGTGCCTAAGAAGGCATAAAGAAACTTTCCTCACCTTGAGTTTTAAAGTTTTGAAGCCTTTTCAACTTCCCTTTGAGTGCATTTCCTATCAAATATATTCTCTTGGTACATAAACTGTAAAACTTATCATCATACAATTTAGATGAGTGGTAAGGAATACTAAACATTTTGAAAGCCTTTATACTTTTTAGCATGTGACTCCAGCTTATAAATGCACTGTAACACTAAAGTAAAAAAAAACAAACTAATATTTTCTTCCTTTCATATACAGTGTATCTAAATTTAGTTCCTTAATAGTAAAAAGGAACAGCACAGCTCAAACATTACATATAACACTTGAAAAAGGTCTCACAGAAGTAGGTGTCTTCATTTTACCCATCATTATGTGAACTCACATAGGCCAGTGAAGATGATGATAAAATGGATGAAAATAAGCTTGCTTAACCTCGAGAATGTAGCTGGTAAAAACGAATTGGTAGATGACCTAGCTACCTTTTCACAGAAAAGTCTGTCGTTAATATTTTTTAATCATTATTTGTTCAGACACATTTCAAAGATGATTTTACAATCACGATTTTAAGACAGTTGAATTTCAGGACACAAAAAGGAAGAGTTGCAAATGAAGGCAGATGTCATACATTGATTACTTAGAAAATAAATCTAGATCAAATCAAAAGAATGACCATTTTTTCTTATTGTATTTTGTTGTTTAAAAATTAGTTCTACTGGTAGAAAAATCACTGGGATTGATTAGTTATTAACAAGTGGTTTAGGACAATGCAGATTTCACTCTTTGTATAAGGTCCATAATTAATCTGGAACTTTAAGCAATGGGAAATAGGAAAAGTACAACCTTCACAAGCCTTCTTCAACAACTATTTCAACTCTCTTTTCAACTCTGTTTCAACAGCTATTGACTATTTTCCTCAGTGCAAAGCTAGAAGCTGTATTTTATTGAAAATGGACCTTACATGATCTGAATATTTCCAGTTTCTTAAGAGGATGTTATCCAAACTCTTTGCCACTATGGGTTTCACAATTTCTCGTCTCAGTAAGCTGCTTGAAAAGGCACCTGGGGGAGTACAGTTGATCTATATAGGAACATAGCACTGACTATACCAGAACAGGATACACACAGGTCACCCACCTTCTTGCTTTAGAAATCAGACAATCCTAACACCAAGGGTTGATTATACATTGCTGAGCATGACACCAGACCAAACACTTCCACAGAAATCTCACCCTGCTCCCAGTCACATATGACAACACTGACATGTTCTTACCGCAGGAATATACTGGGGACAGAGAAATCAAACCCTTTATGTTTTTCTCCTGGTATCATTTAAAGAGAGCCTTAACAAATGACTACAGCAACCAGTGGCATCCGTTTAACCTGCATCAGAGGGACCTTGAGCATGATAGTAGTAAGAGCTGGGCTGTGGACAGGTGGGTTGTCCTCCTGGATCACAGGACAACCATTTGTCACGCAAAAAAATATATTTTCACGCTTAATTAGCCACCTGATACAAAAAACTTAATTCAACTTGTAGTCACAGTGGTGGAAGAGGATATTTAGCTGTGAGCAGTGTTGATTGTGAACGGAGTGTTAGGGTTCTGAAAATGAGCGACAGTTTAGGAGCCTGAAAAAGAGGTGTAGGTGTCAAAACACTGTAAACTATGCCTTGATAAGCAACTTTAAGGGAAATATTGTTCACATTTAGTGCACTGTGTTCTATAACATCTACAAGTCTTTAGTAAATTGAGACTAATTATATGTCATATTTCCTTAAACAGATGAGCATATCAAACAACTGTGAAAACACACCTCGGTATTTCAACAAGGCATTGAAATTATTAAATTCCTATAATTTGTCCTAGTTTAAAGATCAACAACAGAAAACTCTCAACTGGTGAGAAATGTTTTTTCCTGTTCAAAATGTATAGAAAAGAGTTTAATTTTACTGCAACAACACACGGTAACTGCAAATCAGGCACATAATACCAAGGATTGTACAAACAAAGAAAAAAGACAGCTTTGCTTTAGATGGTTTACAATATAGATTACAGAGAATATACAGTGGGAGACTACACAACTCCAGAGAAATTAAGGTAATAATTTAGCTACTTGAAGGTAACACCCAGTCTTGGAAGACTTAAGATAACTAATAAATCAGAGGTGACATCTGTCAGTCCTAGAGAATATGACTATTGCTAAACCCATAGCAACTGAAGAAGTAGGGGAGGTAGGTAGGTTTGAGATTTGGAAGGAAGGTGATGGTTTTCATATATTCTAATTCCATATTTTATGTTCACAGAAATCACTAATACCTAAGGTAGCTAAAAATACTTTCTTGATCAAATCTCAGTGTTAAGTACTCTGAAATGCCAGGCATATTACATTTTTTGAGGATAGGAGTAAACCAAAGCATTAAGCTGTCAACAGAACATGACTAATTGGTAAATCAAGAGGTGATAATGATAGGCAAACACTGCAGCATACTAGCTGGCAGCAGTCACAGAGATTGTTTTGCAGTTACAACACGAGAAGATGCAGACATGTAAAAGAGAAGATGAGAACAGGGTAAATGGTGCTAGGAAAACTGTTTTAATTGCATATACACTTACAATGTCACTGTTATAGGTACTTCTATTTTTAGAGGCCTATTCATGTACTCAGGGGAAGGTATGTAATTATTAAATTGTTGAGATAACATGACCTCACAAATCACAAATAACCAAACTTGTTGTTAGAGAAATGTTGAACACATTTTTCCTGTTCAGCCAGGCCAGTTAAAAATTCTTCATTCTACTCTTCTTATTGTTAAGTAAAGCTGACCATACTTAATAAAATGCAGGTGCTGCCCAATTGAGTAATTAAATGAAAATTCTCTGTAACGCTAGGATGCTTCAGAACTGCGGTATGAACAAACACAGAATAATCTTTCCCAGGCAGGATTCCTCCATTTGGATTATGGCATATATTACTTTTCAGGGAGCAGAAAGAGCGAGTAAATATAGACTTGTGTTAATTTGTGCAGGACAAGTGTGTGTTAATGTTTCCTAAAGCTAATACTACAGACTTGAACACTTATGTAAAAATCTAAAGGGAAAATGCATGTGAAGAAAAAAGTCTTTGAAAATGAATTTTAAAATAGGGAAAATTATCATTCATTTTGAACAGCTGTAGGTGTCTATTTTCTGTGTGAAGACAGTGAAAGAGGATAATTTATTATTTTCTAGTAATGTGCTGCCGTGTATTTTTCTTCATCTAACACTCACACACTTCTATATTGCATATTTCATACATAATCTTATTAAAATGGAGACATACACATGCATACTTTCTTGTGATGGATGCTGGAATAGTGAAAATAGGTATTGCTTACTTTCTGGAATATAAAATATAAACCTGCAGTTTTTTGATATAGTACTTAGAGGTTCACCTCATTCTAAACTAGTGTTATTGAGACACCGTATTCTTAATGTCTGGGTGCTTGTGTAACTAAACATAAGAAAACTGAAAGAAAGTGTGTCATGTAAACTGTGATATTTTAAAGGTAAATATTTCAGAATTGTATTGGGTTTACATGGTAAGCAAGACTTAAGTTTATTATCACCTCATTGTTGTGCAGTCACACGCATTTTGTGAGATAATTTGGTGAAGTCTGCTGAAGATAAGTAACAGCAAACAACTCTACCATAGAATGAGCCTGTGAAATAATTTCTACAGAAAGTAACATACGGGGTGTATGTCTGTATGGGGGTGTGGGTGCCCAGGCCAGGTTGTCAGGAGGTGCTACTGGGTGGACTCTGTGGGGCTACCAGCTGGTTCCAGCAGCTCCACAGCCAGAGGACAGCTGAGCTCTGCAGCCATGATGGAGGCACCTCAGGGAAACCTTGTGTCAGAAAGGGCAAAACACTGCTGGTAGCCAGGGCTGAGGGGAAAAGTGTGAGAAACAGCCCTGTGACCCTGAGGGGAGAGGAGGAGGAAGGGACAAGGTACTCCAGGTGCCCCAGCAAGGGTCTACTGCAGCCTCTGGAAAGACCAAGCTGGAGCAGATATGCACACTATAGCCTCTGGAGGACTCCAGGCCAGAACAGGTTTATCATGAAGGACTGCAGCAAGATGGAGAAGGGAAAAAGTGTGTAGATGAAGGAGCAGCAGAGGAGCTGTTTTGCTCTGATCACAATCCCCTATTCACTGTCTCCTTGTGCTGGTCAGGGAGGGGAGAGGAGGCAGAGGAATCAGGAATGAAGGAGTGAAGTTGAGCCTGGGGAAACGTGTGGGGCTGGGGGGAAAGTGTTTTAGCTTTTGTCTTTTTTTCTCATCATCTCAATTGGTTGCCTGTGACTGTAATTAGCAAATGACCTCTGTGACTCAAGGTCAGCCCGGAAACTTTTCCATCTTATTTTCTGTTTGCTATATCCTGTTGAGGAGACGGAATGAAATAGTGATTGGCTAAACATCTGGCAGCTGGCCAAGGGCAACCTGCAAAAACAACCTGTTAGAAGTCAATGACAAAAGCAATTAAACATAAATTTCCTTCTGCAGAACTACAGTGCTAGCCATAATATTTATCATCTCTTCAGAGGTACAACTTTGAAGTATAACTGTTTTCAAAAATTACTGTCATGAAAATTATTATTATTGGATAATCCAATACTTCTAGATACAAAATAATTTGGTAATACATAGAATACATAGAAGAAATTTGAAGTTTATATTTCTTGTCTAAATGTTGTAGACATTGTAGCTTAGAAGATTAAAATAATTTAGATGAGAAAAATGGAAANCCAGGCTGAACAGCCCCAACTCTACAGGTATTATATACTGGAAAAAGAACGAAATTTAGGCCTTACACCCTGGCAATCCTTTGCTCCAAGTATTCACAACAAATGGTGTCCTGAACATCTGGAAAATTGTGTAGATTATGAACCTTTGCAATTTATCAGCCATATAGAACTAGTGTTTTCCAGAAATACACTCAGAATAAATGTAGCAAAGAGAAATGTTCTGCAAAATTAAGTTTAAAAATCAGATATTCTAGCCAAGTACATTTCATTTTCAAAAGCTTTTTTCCATATTAAAAGACCACTTCGTGGACAATGATCTCCTTTCTCAAGAGAAGAACTCTTCCTTACTAGTACTCTTAAAGAACAAATAATCCAGTAAATTACTTATCTTTGGGTATATGGAGACATATAAATATTCTGAGGATGCTAACTTGCAAATTTATATGCAAGACCAAATGGCAAAGTGCCAAAAGCAAGTAGCTAGGCAATTCTTCTTCTCCAAATGATGAAAAGTTGAAATTTCACATTTATACTTCCAAAGAGGAGTCAGGGAAGTGAAGAGTAAGTGTTCACTTGATTTCTTTACTCCTAGGAATAATTTTACACCTTTTTTTCTCTTTTTTTTTTTCTTTTTTTTTTTTCCATTACCTNTGAAGTTTATATTTCTTGTCTAAATGTTGTAGACATTGTAGCTTAGAAGATTAAAATAATTTAGATGAGAAAAATGGAAAATATAGTTTATCTGCTAAAGATTTTTTATTTTTTTTTTAAATTTGATTAACCACACTGCAGCCTATTGGCCTGAAAGAGTCTCGAGAAAGGATGTGAGCTGCAGCCTCAGGGTCTCCAGGGTGATCGTAGACTTTTAGGCCAACTGCAGGGTGACTAGAATCATAGAATTGTTGGAGTTGGAAGGGACATTAAAGATCATTAAGTTCCAAGCCCCCTACAATGGGTAGGGACACCTCCCACTAGACCAGGTTGCTCAAAGCCCCATCCAGCCTGGCCTTGAACACTTTCAGGGATGAGGAATCCACAACTTCTCTGGGCAGCCTATTCCAGTGCCTCACCACCCTCACATGAGAGAATTTCTTCCTAATATCTAATCTAAATTTCCCCTCTTTCGATTTAAAACCATTACCTCTTGTCCTATCGCTACACTTCCTGATAAAGAGTTCCTCCCCAGGCTCCTTTCAGATACTGAAAGGCTGCTATAAGGTCTCCCTGGAGCATTCTCTTCTCCAGGCTGAACAGCCCCAACTCTACAGGTATTATATACTGGAAAAAGAACGAAATTTAGGCCTTACACCCTGGCAATCCTTTGCTCCAAGTATTCACAACAAATGGTGTCCTGAACATCTGGAAAATTGTGTAGATTATGAACCTTTGGAATTTATCAGCCATATAGAACTAGTGTTTTCCAGAAATACACTCAGAATAAATGTAGCAAAGAGAAATGTTCTGCAAAATTAAGTTTAAAAATCAGATATTCTAGCCAAGTACATTTCATTTTCAAAAGCTTTTTTCCATATTAAAAGACCACTTCGTGGACAATGATCTCCTTTCTCAAGAGAAGAACTCTTCCTTACTAGTACTCTTAAAGAACAAATAATCCAGTAAATTACTTATCTTTGGGTATATGGAGACATATAAATATTCTGAGGATGCTAACTTGCAAATTTATATGCAAGACCAAATGGCAAAGTGCCAAAAGCAAGTAGCTAGGCAATTCTTCTTCTCCAAATGATGAAAAGTTGAAATTTCACATTTATACTTCCAAAGAGGAGTCAGGGAAGTGAAGAGTAAGTGTTCACTTGATTTCTTTACTCCTAGGAATAATTTTACACCTTTTTTTCTCTTTTTTTTTTTCTTTTTTTTTTTTCCACTACAGTTCTGCTGCCCTATTTTACTGTTACAACCCTGCCAAAGAACTGTAATATTCAGAATTTGCTATCAATATGAATTTTTAATTACAAGTTTTGTTAGAAAGTATGAAATGTTACAATCAAACAGGAGAAGTGGATTAGTGGGCAGATTTTTTTCTTTGTTTCAAATAGGGAATGTTCATGTATAAAATAAAGTCTAAGAAGAGAAAACAAATAATAAAAAAGGGAGTTGGTCCTAAGGATTTATTTTTTTCTCCAGCAGTGGAAAATGGCCTGGTAGAATATCTAAAAATCAATTGTTCTACTGATGGATAGACAGTCATTCTAAATAGACTTTTTGATTTATATTGCTTCTCATTTTGTAGACTTCTGGTTTATATCACATATGAAAGATATAAGCTATAGTTCAAGCTGGAAATTCCAACAGTAATTGAAAGTGTGGAGGCTTAGTTGATATTTAAATAACAGCAACAAGTATCTAATTTTCCATTATAAGGCTTGGGGATATCAATAATACAGCAAATCTGTAGTGTCAGTTTAATTACTACAACATTAGTTATGATTGCTAACTTGAGGACTTCTCTTTCTGTCAGAAAACCCAGAGTGTTAAAGTTCAAAGTTCTAGTGGTTTAACAAGACTGATAGATATAAATTCTCAGTTCTACCATATAAACTTATATAATGATAATTAGAAAAAAGTTCGTCAAAATTAAGAATTACTTTAGAAGTAGTGCTTTTCGAGTAGATTCTACTTTAAATAAATTGTGGTGTTTGAGTGGTTCTTTTGTTGTTTGTTTTTATCAACCTTCAAGCTTCCTGTACTGCTGAAAACATCATGTTCTTATCACAAAAGAACAGAGGAATGTGAAGTGGTATGGGTTATTTCCAGTGCTTTATGCTTGCACAAAATGCTTCAAAGATACAGTTACGATGAAACCTAGTTGAAAATTCTCTGGAGTTTCTTACACATCTCTGAGTGCTTGAGGCTCTGTGCATAAATTTCTTTCTGTTAGTTCCCCTGGGAAAACTAAAACACACAAATATTGCACACTACTGTTCCTAGCAAGCAGTAGACATATTAAGCATGGCCAATCAGTATGTATTATGATCCTATATTCATTTTCATAATCTTGAATATTCTACAACAATTACTGTAGTAACCATTGCCAACCTTGTTTATATCAGCAACGTACTTGCATTTGCTATTATTTTAGTTAAAACATCCTCCTGTACATATTATTAACAGAAAAGAAATACTAGAAGTAAAACAGAACACTCATAAAATCTATATCATTTTGAAAGTACCAAATATACAAACTTCATGAGTGTAAATGTGGGGAAAATAATAATTCTAGCATTCAAGGATTCCTCTTTTTCCACTCTATTCTCTACATGGGCCTGTGGACAAAAATGGATGGCATTGTATTAGACAAAGATAACAGAAAAATAGCCTGATGGCAATTTATGCTGATAACACTCCCTCCCTTCACTTTCCTCCTCTTTCTGCCTGAATGTTTTTTACAGACAATTAAACAGGTGATAGATGAACCCTTGGTACTTATACTGTTCACTATACGAAGTTTGAAAACACCAATATGTAATATGAATAATGACCCCTTCCTGACTAGTTTGCATTTCAATTGGCCCTGAAGAGTTTTACACGTGTGAGCAATAAACAATCCATGATAATGATTGAATCTGAAGAAAATAAAAATCTTTTATCAACGGGCTTAAAATAGAAGGTTACACCAACCCTTAGCCTATTTTTCTTTTGGAATATACAAACACTGTGCAGTATTTACTACACGTGTTACTGCAAGGCAGAATGGCAAAACAGATTATATGTATCTCAATTCAAAATTATTACCAACGTGTTAAGGAACTGAACCAGCTCCCATAAGATATAAAATTTTGCAAATAAGTTTGCCATTTCAGCTGTATGCTTTCCTTATTACGAGATGCACAAACATAATAGCATGCCTACATGCAATGTGTGCACTGACTTTATTCACACCTGCACTAAGTACATCCCATAGCACTCTTCTTGAAATCTTTATACCACTTGCAGATGATAGGATAAAAGAAGCTGATGAGTGCTGCCGTTAACGTTGCCACAAAAATGCAGGAAACAGATTTCACATATGTAAGAGAAAGACTGGAAATTTATTTGTTTCTTTTTAATTTCATGCTTTAGAGGAGTAAAGCAAACTAAAATACAAACGCTATACAATTTGATGGGTACTTCATTTTCTTGTCTAAACTAAGAAGATTAAAACTCTGCCTTCAGATTGCTCAGGGAACACTTTTACAAAGCCTTAGTTAGTTTAACCCAACTCCTGTCAAGAATCTGTGCTGATTTTCTGAAGAGGTAGGCCTTCCATAAAGAAATCACAGTTTCATTGAAGATGGTTTTCGACTAAAAGACATGGGGCCAAAATTCCCCTGTCCCGGGCCTTTGGGATTTAATATAATTTTAAAATAATTCTTATTTGAATTTTGATGTGTTTTTTTTTCTTCGTTTAACTTTTTAACCAATGCCAATCCTAACATATTGAGGTTTACTTTACCCTGTTCTTAATGGAACTTCAGAATAAATAGAAGTTACAAAATAAAATCTTCAAAATGAATGCAAAAATAAAAACATTTCATTGTTCTTTACCACTCATGAATTATATTAATGAATTGTGATTAAATTCACTGTGTAAGACAAATATTTCTTTACTACAAAGTAAAGTAGCTGATAGCAACTATGTATTTTTTGGTAACATTTATCTCTTCTCTCTAGTAAAACATAACAGTGTGATATAATGTAATGCTTTAATATACTTCAGAATGTCAACTGATGTTCTTTAAAATTTAATTTCTGGTATTTTTTATGTTCATTCATTTTTAAATGCCCTATAGAATCATAACGAAACTGGGACCCTCAGTAGAGTACAAAATAATTGTTAGTTCTTATTTTTTGTAAATATATACAGAATAGTTCTGTAATTTGTGTGCTGCAGTTGCTATAGATATTCTGTTATAAAAGGTTTCTTTTTCTGAAATCAATGAAACAATTAATTAGCATTATAAATTCATCTCCTAATAAATGTCAAAACTAAACACAATCAAAATCTGTACTGAAATCTTAATATTGCAGGAGTGAAACTTTTTTTAAAAGAAAACTTGTTCTCATCTTAAAACATTGTACAGAAAAAAAAAATAAATTTTCATTGTGTAGATGAATATCTAAAGATAAGTTCCAGTTGGTTATGAATTCCCTCTGCAATGCTATTAAACAGAAACACTGAGCAGAATCTTAGCCCCATGGGAGGCAAAGAGTCTTCCTGATTGATCTCAGTGGAATTGTGATTTAGGCCTCCAAGACTCCAGTAAGGAAATTGTGTCTCATAGTCAAAGGACAACTCATGACTCCATGTAAAGCGTGATTCTAGCATGGTCTTTTGGAAATCAAATACAGTGGTATTGATGTACAATACTGGTGATGACAGAAAGCTTGAAGACTGCTTTCCGAAAGGAAGAATAAAAAGAAAATAAAAACATCAAAGAAACAAACAAAAGACTTTGCAATTTGAGCCTACTTTTTTCTTACAAGGATTTGAGACCCAAGTATATGAAAAAATTCTCTGACATCAGTAAGGTTTACAGGTAAGTTAGGGGTACAGAACTGAAACCTACATATGCATGAATGTAATTTCTTCATAAGATTAATAGTATTCAAAATGAGTTTAAAAGAACTCATTGACTTTTTCATTGTAATGTTGTAGTTGTCAGATCACATATCTCTGTTCATCCTTCACATGACATAACAATTCTGTCATAAGCAGTGATTTTTTTTCCAGTAAAACTGTGTAAGAATTAAATGTATAAGAACAAAAATTCCTATATATACGTGTGTATATACATGTTCTTATAATAGTGATGCATACTACATATGTTCAGTTGCATCTCCAGCAATTATTTCTGCTGACTTGGTTCACCACATCAGGTTATTTTTAAAAAGCAATGTAAAAGAATTTGAAATGAATTCTGTCTTGTTAGAAAAGAACTGCAGGAATAAGTCAATATTAAGCTTGTTGACAGTTCCATGGGTAACTGAAAGCGTAACTGAATCTTTTTTTGCAGTTATGAGGTGCATATAAATTTATGAACATGTCTGTATGTGAATATGTATACATAAACGCTAGAGGAATCCTTTTCTATTTCCATGATAACAATTTTTATATGGAATTGTATGTCTTAAACCAAAAACCTTAGAAGAATTAATAATTTCTTACCGTCAGTCTGGGTTAGTCTATGAAGAGTGAAAGTTGGTAGCGTTACCACTAGTATGTGGCACAAGAGAGAATGTTTCAGAACTGCATACCAGGAATGTAGTGGATAGATTAGACAGAAGTCGCTCAAAACAGTAATTTCATGTATCCTAGGTGTGACATCACCAGTGTAGGTATATTTTGCAGAAAAGACAGGTGTAAGAGGAAGCAGATGAGGGAAACATGTTACGTATGCACTACATTTAGCACACAAAACTCCATTTCTTACCAAAACTGTACTATAGGCATAAAATAAATCAGTATTGTCTTTCTGGTTGTACAATGGAAAGTCTTTAAGAAAAGATATACAAAAAGAACAAGTGGAAAACATTGGTATGAAAAATATTACACTAAAAATCCTATTATAAAGGAAAAACTAAAACACCCTATGTGTTGTCAGAAATTGATTTTTAGTGTGACTAATGTTTTAACAGGACAATCAAAATGAAAAAAAAAAAAAAAAAATAAATGTTACTGTTGCTTGTTTAGTTCCAAGGATGCTAACACCGAATGCTAAAAGCCCAAGTCATCTAATTATTAAAGAAAATCCCCATTACACACTTGAAATCCCCATAAGACTCTCAGTGTTGTTATATATTAACTTTGTGGCATTTTTATCTCATCTTCAGTGTTATGTTCATCCTTCTGACGTTCCTCCAGGTCCTAAGACTGACATAGCTAATTTTCCAAATAAACTGAAATAGAATGAGAGTTAAAATGAGTTTACAATGAGTCACCAAGCTCCTGAGTATTTTGCCAGATGTATGATGCTAATGATCTGAAGTCAACATGAGTCTATTTTTATGATTTGTTATACATTTCATTGTTATCTTACACCTATAATTTTCTTAAATTTGTGAGTTACCTTCCTGTATTGGTTTTTAATACTATGTTGTGCAATATTTTTTTTTCTTGATTCTTTCTAATCATAAAGTTATTTATACCTGACCCACAGCATTAGAAACCTTTCATAAACAGTAACATGATTTTTTCTTATGGTGCGGGGCTTCTGTGATCATCTTTTGGTGGTTCTTTTCTGTATCACAGAATGGAGCATGAATCATAAAACTGTCTGCGGAATGTCAGCTGAGTTCAACCTTTGTAACAACAGGCCCTGAAATCGTTTGTAGTCAAGATTTAAATATATAGAATGTGCAGCAGTATTTCTAGTAGTTCAATACTTATCTGGCTGGTTCTGATTTGAAGAGCAATTTTAACAAGTGTACTTCTGCTATAATATGTATCACTATTTGGAGTTGTTGAACCTAAAGAAAAAAGATAAATTAATAGTTTCAATGTTAATTTTCACCTAAAAAAAACCCTATTAAAAACTAAGTTTCTATATAAACCAGGTCAGATTATCTCAAAATTGTAACTTTACCATTATTTTTTATAATAATAAAGAATCCCAAGAAATTCAAGAGACCAAAAGACAGATTCAGTTTACTCAGAAGTTGAATCCCTCTAAAATAAATACTGGTTTGACTACTTGAAGGTGTTGGTTTTCCTGCAGTTATCGACAAAAAGACACAAATATTTGTTCTTCTATTTCCAGTACATAATTTATCTCTGTAACCCTGGAGAATTCTACTATCAGTATTCAACTGTAATTCAATCTTTCTGGTGACGTATATCCTGTTTGAATGAATAATATCAAATATATTAGGATATACGGCAATTGTTTTATGAGTAAACTGGGCAGGTTCAATGTGCTCTATAAGTCCATAAAACCTCTCATTTTGCAAATTAAACACTTGTTTTGCATGTTTTTATGGCAATAGTTGACTAGGAGCTGAGAAGAAAAGATTAATTCTCTTTTTCTGTCTACATTCCTTTCAGAAAATAAATTCTTCTCCAAGGAGTGTACACTTATTTTTGGTTTTTTATGAAAGACCTTACAGAATCATCATCTTTGGTACTATTAAAAGCAAGGCTAGGTTTTAATCCAGCAAATGAATGTATACGCTGGCTCTGATCCAGCACAGCAGTTATTTATATTGACTTTATATGCATAAGTTGTTATTCATCTTTTACGTGTATACTCAGATGATTTGATGGACTAAGAAAAGAAAAAAGAAGTAAAGAGACTCAGAAAATGCTTCTAGCTTCTAGAATTACTATCTGGAAGTGCTGTCAGCTTGATAATGCCTATCAGGATAAAGAAGAATCAGAGTTCAAGGCAGTGCAAAAGGAAAAGTACAGAGGAATAGTCGCAACTTTTCTGTTGATGTGTTTTAGGGTTCTTTTAAGGTCAGATTTGTGTTTCCTTTTTTTCTTGATAATGGTGGTGTTGTTGAATTTGTGTATCATTACAATTATCTGTTTATCTTGTACTCCTAAGCAGAGTATAGCTGGTCTTACTTGTGTGCCGGGCTACAGATTTGCCCTTGCATTCCTCATAGACAACATTGACTTGTATCTCCTGTTGCAACTGGTATTAGAATGTCATCTTTGGCATCAATGGAAATGCAGGAATAGTAGTGTTTGTAACAACAACTGAACACATTTGTTAAAGTTTCATACTCTAAACAATGGTTTTATAAGGTATTTGGTGGTTTCTTGGTAATCAGTCAAGAAGGCTGTCCTAGGAGTAAGATTGCAACTGGGAATAATCCCAGAGACTACTTGCTTTCATATGTGTGCAGAAGGTATGCAAAGATATGATAGCAGGAAATGTTGCATTTACATTTCACTCTGGCCCTTCCATAAGCTTTATACCCAGCTGTTTATCCTAGGAATTAGTGTTAACAGTTATGTTGATGTGTCTGTTAGATAATGAATAATTTTTAAGTTTACTTTTCTCTTCAATTAAGTTATCTCAGCTAAATCCAGTGTATTTTATGATTTCCTGTTCAGTTTCAGAAATGAAGCACCAAAAAACAGTATCTCCTGCTTTTATCTCAAAAGCCCTTAGGAAAAGCATAATGATCTATTTTAAAGATTTGATTTTTGACTTTCCTATGCACAAAGTTAGGGTTTAATTTTGCTACACATGAATACTGTAAGCAATACTTTGACTTGTTTATCATGTAGGACAATCAGTCTGACACTAACTGAAATGGTAGAAACCTGCCTTCTTTAAATAGCCAGGTGTAATCTAAGGTACTGATACCTGGCAACTATGTATATTCCTATGACAGGATCTGAGTACCTTCAATTCCATCTGCAATGACAGAGGGGTACACTTGAAAACCTACCATATCACTCTTAGTAAGCTTGATTTAACTTGTATCTAGCAACTGTCTTTATTCAAAAATGCAAGAGAAAGTAATGACCATAGACTCATATTTTTCTAAAATGTCTTTTTTTTTTTCCTTTTTTTTTTTCTTTTTTCCCCAAAGTAGTACATTGTGGATTTCCTGTAAATAACATCAATGGATATTTCACATTTTTATAAGTGTAAACTTCAAAGAGGAACAAAGTAGCCAAAACCATAGGAGAGATAAATGAAGTTGCACTATGTGGATGAGTTGTTTTATAGGCTTTGATGTGATAATTTCCCTTCATCTCACATCTCACTACAGGTTTATAGCCAGCAGAGTCATCCAGGCTTCTTCTGTACTTAGGAGGGTATCTGCGAAGGATAACTCGTTCCACCTACAATAGGTTGCTAAGCTAAACCCCTCCCCATCGACCATAGGGGATGACTTCAATTAGTCACTAACTAATCTAATGATTGACTTTGTCCACATGTATAGCTCCTAAATAGCTAAAATTAGATAATTTCATTTCTACCTTCTGTGTATATTTAAAATAGGTTGGTTTTCAGTCAGATTCTGTTCTCCTTTCAGACATGGAGTGGTTTTCTGTTCTTAGTATTATAATTTATGAAATAAATGAAATGACAGGAATGTTTTTCACTGTAAGTTCTCATGATTCTTGTTATAAGACCTGAATAATAAGTAGTGTTTCTGTTCTCATCACATATTTCCTCTTGATTCTGACAATATATAGGAAAAAGAAACCACACGAGGCACAGCAACCTTTAAATATTCTCTTTGATAAATAGAACTTTAAGAATATTGAGACAGATTGAGAAATGATGAAGCAAAGTTAATATGACAAAGTTTATAGATTTCAAGTTATTGAAATTCACTTAGAAGTATATCAGGCAGCAGAAGTGGTTTTGCAAATGAATAGACATCTGAAATTAATTTCCAATAGTCTTTTCTTGTAGGTGATTGACAAAACGTTATGTGTTTTGCACTTGTTTGTAGGTCCTTTTCTTCATCTGAAAACAAAAGAAATAAACCCCTGCTACTTTAAAAACAAACAAACAGAAAAAAAATCTATGCAATCAATTTATTTCTATAGTTATTTTTTTACCTCATAATTTTTAACAGCTACCACTATTTTTATATGGCTTTTTATGAAAGCAAAGCACCTAAAGTTAAGAAAAATCTCTCCTGGATTTATAGCTGAATTGCAATTCCTTGGATTTATGGTTAGTTTATAATTCACTTCGGATGGTATAATGAAGTTAGAGACAAATCAGAGGCTGTTTGAGCCACAGGACATGTAAACACCTTGGGGTTACAGCCATTTTGGAAGTGGTTTTGAATCAGCAATTGAGGAACAAGGACAGAAGACAAGACATCAGTGGAAGAGCTTGGGTCAGGAGAAGTTGATGACCAGGGGTCAATCACAAGAAGCAGCTGCAATAAGCAATGTAAGAGAAGAACGCTAAGGATGAGCATGCCAGGCACAGCCAAGGTCGTCTGCCAAGCAGTGAAGGACAGGAGCAGTTTAAAAGGTGAGTTGAAGAAAAAAGGTACAATCTGAAGATGATGGCTGTAAAGAAGCAACTATGTGAAAAGATAAAAGCCAATAAACCTCAGACCCTTTATACACAGGGACTCCTTTCATCTGCAAGTGATTCTTTATGTGCTGGATAGAAATGATTTGGCATGAGAAGGGTATTGTATGTGAAAATTAAGACTTACGTGTATTCTGCTTGGGTTGATCCAGATGTTCAAAAAGTCATTTCTAATTTCAACAACTACAGTCAACATGTTACATGAGATGAAGTGATTTTCATTTCTGACAAGAAAAATTTTCTAACCAAGATATTGTAGGTTTTTGTTTCCCTTTTTCTCTATTTAGGCACAGGTAAGGTGTTTTGCTGTTGAAAGAAGAGGACTATTTTCCTCTGAAATATACTGCAAATCCTGAATCATTATACTTTACATTGTGAATTACCTATTATATGTGCAATGTATTTCAGTATGTATGTCCAAAACTACATTTCGTTATCATTAAGACATCTGACACAGAAAGAAAATAGTATACCAATCAATGTATACATCACTGCAGTGTATACTTGAGAGGGATGACAGGACGTGCTACTACTGCTCTGTATAATTAACCATACAGTTAACAAATAAAGCCAAATTGATGTTAGCAGTTAATCCACAAATGCCAATGTATTTGGCTCATATGAGCTTCCCCAGTCCCCTTGCCAGTCAGAGTCTGTGGTGCACAAAACACTTTAAAGTAATATTTAGCCTGGCACGGAACCAGAGTCTGCAGTTGGGGACAGTGGTATTTTCCACTGCATGCCGCTACTGCCAAAGCTGGTATTGTTAAGTTGTTGAATAATAACAATGATAATAAAATTGTGAACTCTGCAGCATAGGGCACATTTTTACCAAGAGCAATTTGAGGGAATTCATCTTGTTCTGTAATAAAGTCTATGACATTTTTTGATTGCAGAAAGTTGGGGTGGTGGATGGGAAAAGGAGTTGGCTCATGAAGGGGGATAAGGAGGGTGTTTTTGGTTGGAACAACATATATATGATGAGGAATGAAATTCCTTTGAGGTAAAAGTGTGATTGTTTTTATTATTATTATTTTTACAGTAGGCAATAAATCTTGAAATATGTGTATTTGGGTGATTGAAATATATTTAGACACATGATAGTGAGTATATTTTGGCTTTGTGTAATAAGGACACCTTGAAAAGACACCTACAAGAATGTACTATTTTAACCACAAAGATGTTGATGTGACATAAATATGTTATTATCCTGGAAATTATATAAGTATCCAAAGGAACATGATCGATATATATCATGGAGCACATATTTAACATTGATTAATGTATGAATTAGATGGATGGGTTCTACAAAGTAGTTTTGAAATTAAGTAATTTTTGAAGCAATGATTTCATAGAGGCTTTTCCAAGACCAGCATCTGTTGCTCATCTTGCTGAGTCAGAACTTAGAATCATAGAATCATAGAATGGTTAGAGTTGGAAAGGACCTTAAAGATCATCGAGCTCCAAGCCCTCAGCCGTGGGCAGGGACACTATAGGCCTCCTTTTTGATTCTGAGCTTTTCTAACATTTCCTTGTTCACCCACACAGACCTGGCTATTTTGCCTGACTTGTTCTTTTTTGGGATGAAGAATTTGGGTACCTAAAGGGCAAAAATTTCCTCATAAAGTTTGATTGTGTGCAAGTAATTAATTAATGCAAAAAACCCCAAATATTAACTTTGATTTCTGGTTTTCTTCAACATATAAAGGAGTTAGGTTAGAATCTCACAGATTAGTTAATTATTATGTGACCCCTGCTTAATTTCAGTTTAGTCTTATTTATTCTGTTTTAAAGCTCCATTGAATAATGTTACCTGTTGTAACTTTGAAGTATACTTTACAGTCTATTCAAACAGGTCATTGTCAGATCACTGTACCTGTTTTTATTACAGTTTCATAAGGACGACTGGTAGGTAATGGCCAGAAGTTTCAAAGAAAGTCTAGAGGTAAGAAAAGATGTGTATCTAAACTTTGCAGTCAGGTTTCAAGACTGTATTGTACTTACATCCCATTCATTTCAATAAGCATGTGATTGATATTAACTGTTTTCTTAGGTAATGATATTAATTGAAACCTTCCCCTCTGAAACCAGTAGCAGCTTGAAATCTTGACATATGCTAAAATAGGTGAAGTAGGAGGTACAACAGGCATAAATAAAAATATATATAGTTAAAACACTAAAAGGCTAAAAATAGTCATTCATACTTTTTGGCAGATCATGCCTTTTCTTTTCATATGTAAAGAAGCATGTATGTATCTTAAACTATTTTATATTTCAATTTGTACTTTTACATGGTAGTAGTTTTAAAATTTCACTTCATAAGAAAATATTTATATTTCAAAGAAATTATTTCCTATGCATTCAATTCTATTTTTCAAAATATGGTGTAGGTTAAAAAAATATCTTGTGACTCTTCAGAAAATTTATTCTCTTACAAGTCACTCTTTATGCCTTTACATCACTAAAATACAGGACACTTTGCACCATTCTTATGCAGCAAGTTAAATTGAAATTGTTGCACCTTTTTTCCCTGAAGAAGTCAATGACCTATATGTAGATCAGCATCAAAGAGCAGTTTAACATTATATAAAAGTTAATAAAACACTTTTTTATAAAGTAAGTCTACATGTATGTTTATTTTAGCTACAAGATCATCATTCCTATTCTCAGCAAACCTTACTTCCGACAGAAACACCACTAGGTTTTCCTCTTTGTCTGTTTCAGAAAAAAAAAATAAAATTATTCTTCAAATTCTCCTTTTGATACTTGGAATATTTTTTTACATTTCCGTGCAGTACAATTGTTTCTTGTTCTGTCATTGTGTCTGATCAAAATTAAATTTTTTATTGACATATTGTTGGCAATTTTTTCCATTTATTTTATTTTATTTATTTCTCTACACTAACTAAAGAAACACAGTCACAGAATTTAAGCAACTCCAGATTCAGCAGAATACTTTTAAGCTTCCTGCTGATCTGGTAGTAACTTCTCAGATAAGCCGCTTAAAGATAAGTTCTTTTTTATCTGTCAGGGTTTACTCCATTTTTCATTGTTGACTATGTAACCTACGGAGTAGTAACACTTGCATCTGTCAAAAAAAAAGGCACAGCTTGCACAAAGCAATCATTTTGTTGAGTAGTTGGAATGTACAGTGTATGGGAATATAGTAATATACAGGAATATAGTCAGATGAACAGCAAAACTGTAACATGGGTCTGTGTCTTCTCTCAATTAGCTACTGAATGCTGTGCCCCAAGAAGACTTATATCTATGAACATTAACATCCTATGCTTTAGAAATATTTAGTTTCAAAAGCTTGTGAATAATGTAAAAGTTTTATGAACTTTTGTGAGCACACACCACCTCTCTTTAGATATTTCCTCCAAGATAGCACAACCTGTAAAAACTAACTGTTCAAACTGCTTGTCAAGCCATGTTAAGTGCCATAGGAAGAAATCAGTGTTTACAATCGGTGATCACAGATTGTAACAGTAATAAGTACCTTTTGAGAAATATTTCTATTTCTTCTTTCAGCTAAGTTTTTGATGATGAGTCTACTTTTGTGATAAAAGCAAGTTCACTAAAGCTAAATATGGATCCTGGCTGCCATGGCTTGCTCTCTGAAGAACATTTTTGGCAATGCAGAGCTGGCTGCACTACTTCTCAGTACTTTGTGAATATCTGTCAAATGTGGATTATGTATAAAATTATCTCTTCTTGAAGCTCTATCACGGAAGACTTTGCTGGCATATTTAGGTCATCTCATGCACTTCTTCAGTATTTTATACTTTCAGCACCTTGTTTCATTTTGTCAGTTATAGTGATGCTTCTTGTACCTTGTATCTTGATTATTTTTCAAAGTTCTTAATAACTTCTGCAGTGTTAAAACAGCAACCCTTGTCAGACAGAAATAAATCTGAAGCAACGGCTTGTGATTATGCTTTGGTAGAAGGTGATCACAAGGACTTTTGACTGAGCACTTAAATATGAGATGCAAGTTACTAATCTGGAAATTTCTGTAGTCTGCTTTTTACTGTGATTAAAACCAAAAAACATCTGCATTTTTTATTTTTTCTACTTAAACTTCTCTCTGATTTTTTGTTTACCTTAGGTCACCTAATTGGAGAGGAGATTGACTATGCTTATGACTTTCTAAAGTTAGTTATTTTCTGCTGGTTTTATTTTCAAATTCAGTTAGTAGACATTAAAACCAGCACAGTTGGCCACCTTTCTTATAAATCCTGGATTAGTGAAGGTTATATTGAAGCAATTGAAAAAATTGCTTCCATTTTATATGGAGCATTTAAAATCAGGAGTCGAACCATGTCCCGTATACATGAATTTTTTTCCCTTTACACTTTTTCTTACTTCAATAAATAGCATACTAAAATTACTCTGTAAATTCACTTAGTGTATAGGAGCTTGGTGGTAAGTGACTGAAGTCTAGTAATGTTTGACTCTTTTGGAAAATCACAATTGCTGAAGCTCTTGTGCCAGAGACCGCTTCTTTTGAAAGTGCAAATTTGAGAAAACAAATCTCGGAGTTGATTTTGATTATTTTTTTCAAAGATTTTACAAACTTTTTGATTTTTAGAAACTTTTCCATTTTAAAATTTCTTTTATAAACACAAATATTTTTAACTATTCTCCTAGTTCAAAATATTTGCTTTGGGATATTTGTAGACTTTGCCATTAAATATGTTCCCTACATTAGTCTGAGGCTGATTTAAGAGTATATATTACACACAAAAAAAATTCCAATATGTTTCATTCCAAAAATAATGTGCTTTAATTTAGACATAGCATTCTCCAGCAAAAATAAAAAAAAATAAATTTTCTAAATATATTTACCTTAATATATTTTGCCTTCAAAAGTTTGGTTTTCTTTGTTTTTCTGCTTACAGAACATAAGGTGGTCTATTTGTTCTTTCATTTCTTTCTTTCAGATATCTGGTAAAACTTAGTGTGTTTGTATTTCCACTTTTTCAATGCACTTTTTTTACATTCCAATTTAGAGACTTTCATTTGATTTAGAAAAATAACCCTCTAAATATGTGCTTTTTGTTCTACTTACTGCATGCTGCAGTTAAATGTAGTAGTCTGTGAGAAATAATATTAATTCTGCTTTTTGCATCTATCATATTTTAGAAAAATAATCGTACTTGTGAGACAGACTTTTATGTATTACATGCAAACTACTCCAGAATATTTAATATTGTAGCCGTAGCAATGCTTTCACTGGTATGTGTCCACTTCAATATTAGTTATGTTTTTTGTGCACATTTTCTATTTCTCTAGAGGTAAGCCTTGTTTTAACTTAATAACCACAAAAACATCTTATTGTCTAAAGCTTGAAGATCTCACTGATTTTATTATAATGTCTCTTCTTCTTTTCTTAATTGTACTTTTATAGATGCCTTGGCTTGTAGACCCTCATATATGTCAGCCAACTGTCTTCAAATAATGGGAAGAGGTTAAAAATTGGAATTGGATAAATAAACATCTCAAAGAATGCAACCTGAAACTGTAGCAATGATGCATTTCACGTGAGTTACCTTTAAATTCACATGAACAGCAAGATAAAATAGTGCTGTTTCAAAGAACAAAATTCTCCTGCTATATGTGTTAGCACAGCTCCCATGGGGATCCTTATGACAGAATTTGAATTTAAACACAATTAGTCTAATTTAATGGTAGCTTTGTGTATAATTCATTATCAATCTGTCTCTTTAATGTTGGTTTGCATTTACAGGTTTTTATATTAACTGAAGAAAGACTAATATAAAAACCTGTGGATTCTTACCTTGAATTTTAAAATATCCAGCAGGTTTGTCTTAGGTGGAGGACACACAAGCATGGAAGACTGTCATTAAACATATTTAGGAGACATATTTTGATTTCTTCCAAGGAATTTATTTCACAAATATTTGGGGTTTTCTACTTCTCTTGGTTATCTCCTTAATTACTGTGATCTTTTACAAAAAAGCAGTCTTTTTTTTCATGTGAGGAAAAACTTTAAGGAATATGTTAGGATAAATATTGTGGTAAAAATATGGCTTTTTTTCTGGTTGTTCATTTCGTTTTTACAGTGCAGTTAATCTTATCTATATTATGGTTTCATGTATGCCTTATTCAGTCCTCTACTTTAGCTGCTGTATCTTCAAGCTGTACGACTTCTTTCTTACTAAAAATGTATACTTATAGCTTTTGAACAGTGAGGCCTCATCAGTAATTCAAACAAAGGGGTTTATGAAAGTGATGGATTAAGCCAGTTTGATGCTCTTCAGTTGTCATCTATGGCTGTCTTAAGCGTCAAAATCTAAACTAAATTTTGGACTGCGGTTTCACCTACCTTGAATAAAATAAACTTCTATAAACTGTGACATCAACTGAGAGACCATTCACACTGAAGGGCTGGAGCCCAGCGCTCATGTTCAGGGACCACCGTTAAAAATAATTCCCAGGTATACAGAATTCACAGAATCAAGCTCGGCCACTAGAGCATGCCCTGAAGTGCCACATTTACACGTTTCTTAAATACCTGCAGGGATGGTGACTCCACCACCTCCCTGGGCAGCCTGTTCCAGTGACTGATCACTCTCTCAGTGAAGTAATTCTTCCTGATTTCTAATCTAAACCTCCCCTGCTGCATCTTCAGACCATTTCCTCCGGTCCTGACATTATTCACTAGGGAGAAGAACCCAATGCCCGCCTCCCTTCAACCTCCTTTCAGGTAGTTGTAGAGGGCAATGAGGTCTTCCCTCAGCCTCCTCTTCTCCAAACTAAACATGGCCAGTTCCCTCAGCCTCTCCTCATATGACTTGTTCTCCAGACCCCTCACCAGCTTCATGGCTCTCCTCTGGACATGCTCCAGCACTTCTATGTCCTTCTTGTAGTGAGGATCCCAGAACTGGAATTATAGGAAACTACTGTTCAGTTGGCCACCCTCGCTCCCTTTAAGATTTACAGTGAGAAAGACAACTAATTGCAGAAGAAACCTAAAGCACATCAATATATTAGAAAAGATCTCAGATTACAGTACCTAAACTCTCACAAAGGCAAATGTCTGTCTATCCCACCAAAAGCATGAGGAGGCTGTACACTGGAAAGCAGTTGAACTCTACCACTTATACACATCATTATTTTCACCTGGGTTTTGTATTTACACCTTTGGGATTGATGATGCTATGTCTTTATTATACCTCTTAGGGCTTCTGCTGCACCCTGTTAATTTCAAGAAACTTTGATTGATAAATATCCATTTTAAAATATCACCACCACCCCCATCTGTGTCATATAGGAATATATAACACTAAAACCTAATTCTGTAACTAAGTAATCATAAAAATCTTTTGAAGTATATTGAAATTAAAAATAGTACATTTGTCACCCTAAGATATCAGACTGTTCTTACCAGTAAAACTTGTGACTTTGATACCCGTAACAGTTGGTCATGTAACTATGTAAATATGTATATTTGTAGGCATAATTTAATAAATATGTAAAAAATCTTGAAGATACCCATGATTTTAACATTTTATTACCTACTTAGAAAGGAAAAGCTATGTTAAATGTTTCTTTCTTAAAAAAAAAAAAACAAACCAAAAAACCAAACCAACCCAAAACCAAACAGTTTTCTCAGTGAACCAGATTCCATTGGAACATCAGTTATGTCATATGTATGCTATATGTTATATTAAATAATATATATGACCGCACAGCTATAATCTCCACCTGCCTCGGGGTTCTTTTGCCAGACAAGGCCAAGGTTCATGTATGTCCTTGACTGTAAGCCTCTCTATACTTTTGTTCTTTCTCCTTATTGCTTCCTATTTGCCATGTTTTGTGACAGGACTATGCCTATGTAATCTTAAATTCTATTTTTTTTTTTCTTTTTTAATCTTGATGGGAAAGTACAGTCCTCAGGAGAACTTTCCTATCAATCATCCATGTATTAGAATTTTTTCATATCCCTCATCCTTCCAAAATAATTTTTTTTCACCCACCCAATTTTAAGAGTAATGTGAATTAAGAGGAATGCAGCTGAAGAGATATATGCCTTTCTTTTCTCTACTTTCGTGTAGAAGAAAGGAACTTCAACTGTCACATTGGGAATTTGGGTCATGTACATTTCATAAGAGAAATAGTTATACATTTCTATGTATTTATACATATGTATATACAATTATCTTTATGTAGTTAAATATATACGCCCGAACACACATAGTTTTTGCACCTACATGAAGTTAGAATTACAATAATGGAAAAAAGTTGTGTGCTCTGCAGTTAGAAAATGAGTTATTAATATACCGTTGCCTATTGTCAGGACTTTTTTTTTCCTTAAATGAAAAATAAACTTTTGTTCCTCCTCATTCCCACCCCAAGATGTGCAACCACAAAGAAATTTTACATTTTTTGTACTTCCCTATTACCTATAAGAAATCAATATCCGTTAGGGGGTTAACTTTACCGAATTTCACTGCAAGCTAGTTATAACCAAGTCTTTGCAAATTTCTCCTGTATAGAAACTTAGCTTTTTAGCTACAGAGCATGCTTCCTTTTAGTAGCGTTAGGGAGCACCATTATAATTAGAAACTTGCAATGAAATTTTAATGAGAAACGTGAAACAATACATCATAATCTAATATAATGATACCTATTAGAATGTTAGAGCTCAACTCATCAGTAGTATACTTATGAATACTTATCTTCATTTTCATGGAATTTCTGTAATTTAATAGGTTGATGTAATCACCGAAAAGACTGAAAGAAATACCTGATTGCAGACTGACCCTGGAGCAAATTGTGATATAATTCATGTTTCAGGCAGGAGGGGTCTAGTTACAGAGGGAGAGTAACATTTTCATTTTAGTAGTCACAGCTCTACAGTGAGAAAGTGGAGCAAATCTTGCAATCCTTGTTATTTTATCATGGTAACAGCAACAGTAAAAAGAGGCAGATGTCCTTCATTGGCAGGCATTTGGATAGAATGACCTGATCAGTGTTCTCCACTTTCACATTTTTCTGTTTGATAACCGTAATGGACACATACTAGCTGAAATTTTCAGCGCTAATTTGGAAATATATTGCATATATATTAATCAAAAGATTTTTCTTTTTGAATTATAGATCAGAGACAATAGAATGATAAATAATACAAGAACAAGGTTGTTTTGAACGAAGTTTCAGAAAACGATTCCATAAGCACAAGAGGATATGCTTTCACACATGTCTGAAATACATTTTCATGAAATTCCTGGAGATGAATCTTTTTAGAGCCTCACTTATTTGTATGATTACTATCAAGAGTCGTTTGTCAGAATTCATAAGGCTCAGCTGACTGAAGGTAGCTGACATGAGGGGTTTTTATGCATTAATAATCTTCTCTACTGTAAAATATTCAGAGAATGTGATTTTAGTCCCTTACAGTGAACAAATGATATAGTAGTATAACAAACAATAACCAAAAATATAAAAACATTTTACTTCAAAACTATTTTTTTTATAATATATCCTTCTCTCCTATTGTCTGTTTCTTTTTCTATCGCCTCTTTTCTGCTACTGCTCCTAATCTCTTTTCCCTTTCATTCCTTTCTTCTTTTCCATTTCTTAATTATTATTCCTCTTTCTCCTTGCCACTCTCATTACATTTATTTTTATAAAGTCTCTTTGGAAGGGAGAGGACGCTATTAGCAGTCCTGAGATTTTTGTACTTATGAATTTCCAGTAATGAATGTCTTTTATATCATGATTTTACATTAAAGAAAATAAGCTGGAGCACGAAAGCATGGCTTAGGCCAAACGCTAATTTCCCTTTTAAAGCTGCTGCTTTAAAATGCTCAGTTGCATTAGGGGAATGGACAAATTGTTCTTCTGCTTGCAACCAGCCCTACCTCAAGTCATTCTCTGCTTCTGTGTTCAGTAACCGTCCTTCCCACTGTTTCTCTGAGTCACTTAGGTCAGGTGATTTGAAACTATACATACAGTGTGAAAGTGTAGTATAATTATTTTTTGGTTAATACGTACACAGTAGATAACTTGGAATAAAATGCTGTTAAGCTAAGCATTAATAGTCTCACTGGCCGTGATGGAAGTCTTGAAGAGTGTTTGTTGACCAGTCAGCCATCACTCAGTCTTGAGCCTCTGTTGCTACTTGGAGATCCTTGATGTTGTTGAATTGAGTTACTATTGTCTGATTCCTTGTTTTTCAAATGCCTCTCCAAGGATTTGTAACTTTTCATATCAGTATTTTCTCTTTTTAAAGTCTGAGCTACTCATAATATTTCAGTAATGATACTTCTGGGTATTCAGTTTTCTTATGCTGTATGTCTTCAACTCACATGCTTTCTCATGCCTTAAAACCAGTTTCCCAGCAATACTGAGCCAAGGTCACAGCCAACATTTCAGCATTTCCCTCTGTCTCTGTTGATCATGTGCTGTTTTTTACAGTTGATTTGGAAATTACCTTGCATAGGAAAAATACATCAAATTCTTCTGGTTTAGGAAAGTGTTAGATTTAGGGGGTTTAGATATCCTCTCCTGTTGGCTTTCTAATCTAAAATCCCTATGTTAATGCTATATGAACAGAAAAAGAGTTGCATAGCTATTATCATGGCATGTGCCTTTCAGCAGCAGATCATTTCTGTCACAAAACCTATTTCACCAAAATTATGTTTAAAGAGATTGTAAAGTGCAGCAGGATATAAACAAAGAGGATCTAGTTCAAATGGCATCATATTTGAGAAAACAGTAAAAACCTTTTTGGGAACAAAAATTTTGTCATGAAGGGTTTGGTTTTTTATTGTTTAAAGAAAATTAAAACGTGTGAACTTCTGTGCACATTTGTGCATTTGCTGGGCCTACACTCCAGCATGGTCAGAAAGCATGAGGTCACATTAACTTGTTCTCAAAGCAAGTTAACGCATCCTGTTTTTCAGTAGGCTCATTTATCTTCTGTGTTGTTCTGCACAAAGGCTTCTCTTTGCCTCCTGGTCCCAGTATAAACCCGGGAATATCAAGTAGCACTATTTGCTCAATGTAATATATAGCATGTAATTTCACAGCAGTGAAAAGTATAGTTTCAGCCAGAGCAGACATCCCAAAGGTACCTCTAGGTATCTGGCTCAGTGTCTGGCTCATAACTGATGATTATGAAACCATAACTGCATAGAATTTAGCATTTCAGATGAGTTTACTTCCCCCCCTCTGCCCCCAACTCTGTTTTTAATGTAGTTACATTGGTTCTTTGCTGCTGAGGGAAATTTTCACCTTATGTTTCCTCTTCTACACTGGTCTGTAGGATTGAGATGAAACAGATGCCTGTCTGCATCATAACACCCATCAAGAGTGAGTACTGAATGTACTGACAAGATTTTCAGATTAATTATTTCTATATAATTACAGTTATGTAATGAAATGAATCAATAAAATCCTATGAACCCCCTGCGCCCCCCCAAAATAAAATCCAAACCAAACCTGAAAATCCCCCCAAAATACTGCAGTCTTACTGAAAGTTCTTACTAAATATTTGTCAACATGTTAGGAAAAATGTATAGCTTAAATCATTCTTGGTATGCTGCTTATTCAGAGGTAATTTCTTTAACTAGCATACGGTATTCACAGATACATCAAGACCTAGTTCTTTTCATTAGTTACATATGTCAAAAAAGAGCTACATACTGCAATTTGTTGATTATGGACAAAAGAAATGTTCTTACTTAAAAGTTCCAGTTCCTAGTTAAGGTTTTGTAATGTTTGTCACATGGGAACTCCTTTTAAAGTAAGTTTCCTGGTTATGCTTTTTTGCCAGAGTATTTCTGCTGCTACTTATCCAGACTCAATCATAACCTACGTTTTCCTAGGCAGTTGTCCTAACTGACTTCCACTACTTCCTACAAAAAAAATCTCAACAACTCAGGATGAAAACCAACTAATTTCATGGAACTTTGTTATCAAAAGAGTTACTGGCAAAACTGAGACCCTGACCCTGACATGCGTTCATCTCTTCATTCCGTAAACAGTTCTTTTGAAATTTCAGGAAAAAATCAAGAAAATCAAGACACTTTTTTTTTTTTCCCCAGATACTAGATTCTTACTTAAAGCAAGATTTATATTGCCTGCCTTCCTGTTCCGAGTCATATTTTTTCCTATGCTGTTTTAACAAAAAAATAAGTAAAAACATGACAAATGCAGACAAAGTACAGATGGAGAAAAATTAGGCCTTATTAAAAAAAAAAATCTTCCAAAATAAGTAATATTTGCCCCATATGAATTATGCAGACATTTTTATGCTGAACTCCCCAGATTCTTGACTGTTTTCTGGGGTTTTACATTACTATCATACCTGGCTTATCTTTGAGTCTGTATTATGAACAATTTTCCAGTTTTGTTTAGTAACTATGGTAGTGATATTCCTGAATCCCATCCCCACCCAAAAAACATTTACATTATATATCTCAAAAGTTAGCTGGAATAATCTTTTAACAATTGAAATAAAATGAAGTCATTGGCAGATGTAGCTCTCATGGGTTTCATAGTCCAATAATGACAGATATTTCTTTTTTCTCAAAGAAATTTTGCCTTCAAAAATAGAATAGCTAGATTAACACTTAGCGAAAATGAAAGCAATGTGAGACTGTGTATGTGTATCCACATATGTGTGTGGATAAATTCATAAAGAGAAGAGATGAGAGATGTGTGTAAGTGAAGGTCAGGGAGGAAAACTTTATTCTAATTTTGTACTCTCTGCATTGTTGGGTGAAGTACCTCAAGCAAAACAATATTTAATAAATTCCTGGGTTTTTTGATGCTAGGGAGGTTTAATCCTATCAATAGTGCCTTAAGGTCTCTCCGACATCTCTATCTTTTTTATCTTTTTTTTTTTTTTTTTTTTTGAGGTAAGGTTTTCTTGAAAACTATTTTCCAGATTTTTTTTATTTTATTAATGAACTTTTGTAATGTATCTGTCTTGACAGTTAAATTAAGTCAGACATATTAGGAATTTCTGGCCAGTTTCCAAATTAAAGAAATTCAGAAAACAAATAGGAGTTAAACTCCGAATTCTTCCTTTTCCCTGATTATGTGGTACACTGAAATCCACAAGGGTCATCAAGATAAATACCCAAGTGAACATTTGTACAAATATTTAGTCACAGACCTTTCTTCTGCAAACATTTTTACAAACAAATTTTGCTTGTACAAATGTTTGCAGAAATGAACAAAAGAAGCCAGTAAGTAGTCTGGCAAATTCTATTATAGAAAAGCCTTTGGATTTTCAGTATCCATATAAACTATATAAAATGTAACTTTCTACTTGTGAAAAAATTTTAAGAGCAATATTCAGTTTGAAGTTAGTAATACAATCTTAAAAAAAAAAAAAAAGAAAAAAGAAAGAAAAAAGTCTTTCTAGATCTGTTGCTTATGATTCATCAAAAGTTCTGATAGATGGGATGTATGAACCTCCCACAACTGGTCAGTAGTTGGGAGACAAGGAAAGACACTAAGCAGTGGATCAGCTACTTACTGATTGGAAATGGAGGAAGTTCTATGAGTGAAGGCAAGTTTCTCTGGTTCCCAGTTCTTCTACACAAAGATTGTTCATTCCGGAACTCTAGAAAGCATATAAATCAGTAGTTTTCAGTTTGTCTAAGGGTATTTCTAAGAAGTCTGTAAAAGGTGACTTACAAAATCCTTTCTTATTTTGATGATAGCTCACCTTTCTTCTCCACAGGTCCTCTGAAAACATCAGATTACAATTGCTACTTCCAATCAGTAATCGTATCCCATCTGTCCTCATCATGCAGGAACTAATAATTCGCTTGAAAGAACAAATGAAGAGGAAGCTTCAACCACCACTGCTTAGGATGAAATCACAGATAAGGTAACTTCAAAATAAGTAAACACAAAAGGACAAAACTCTGTGAGTGAAAAAAATTGTACACCCAAATATACCATTTTTGATTGAAGACTTCCAGGGCTAGAAAATTAGATCAAATGTTGTAGGACTTTTGTTCAGATAATCCCTAGTCATTTTGTCTGATTTTTTTCATCTTTCTCAAGAATACTACAAATTCTTAATAATGTTATTTTCTGTTAACAGCTGCACCCTACAGTGGGATGTTTTATTTCTGTAAGTCTGCTAGAAACTTTCTTAGACAAAATTCCTCCCTCTGTCATGAGTGATCCGCCTATTAAATATGTAGGGTTCCTGAATGAACAAGAAAAAGGCTGACTACTTCTTTTCTAGTACAGTGTACCTTAAAACTACTTTCTTTAAAACATTAGATAGTAATCTCTATAACGTACATTGTCAGATAATTCCTCAGTCAGCCACAGAGAGAATACTTTTGAAAAGTGTAATTTCAACTGTACCATTTAGAACTGAGTGCTTTATTTACAGAAGATTCAAGGTATCAAAAACACTTCCAAATTGACAAGTGATTTCAGTCAAGGGAAAAGAGGCAATATTTTCTGTTTTGAATTCTTTGAAAGATTTCAGATTTTGAATTCTAAGTCAGGATATTTACTAGTTTGTGTCTGTGACTTGAGTATCAACATCTGTGCTTATCTTTAGAAATGTCATTCATTATTCTAGCTTGCACAAATACTCATCGGAAAAACTGAAGATACCATAGGAATGCCTAAATATAGGAAGTGCAGTAACTCTCAATTAAATATAACAAAAATTCAGGAGATTTTCTTTGTCTCTTACTCTTCCCACAGAAAGCAGACTAGTAGGCTTTGTTGCCTTAGATAAAAGTTAACAGTAGCTATTAAATATTGTCAGGATATGAATTAAGTATTACAACATTTATACACATGGGAAATAACAAAATCAATAAATTATACTTTATTCCATTACTTGTTTGACAAATGTTAAAAACTTTATTGCTATTTTATCTAAAATTATAAATGTCTAAACTAAGACATAGAAATGATGGAAAATACGACAGAGTGAAAGATACTATATTTAATGTCAGCTCATAGAGGAAAATTGGAATATTGAATCCTCATGTGAAGTCCCAATTCTTGTTGAGTAGTGCTTGTAAACTAAACATCTTATTTTGATATTGTGCCCTTTTAAGTTTAAGTAGGTGCTGTTTTATTACTAATAAGCATATGGCATGGATCTGGTCACATCTTACTAATAGTAGGACCAGACAAAATTTTGTTGTCAATCTGGAAGGAATGTTTGCCTTTTAAGGATAGCAACGTGATATTAAACAACAGAAAAGAGGGTCTCACTTAGCCGATTGCAGTGAAGGAAGAATGAGCTGGAATTACAGCACATGAAACCCACTAAAATACCTGGCTTTCACTCAGCTCTGCAATTTCTCCTTTGAGGGATCAGAAGTCTTCTCCAATATGAGAATTATATCAGACTGCAGCATGCTAAACAAACAAAGCCACCCTTTCTGTTTTCCCTTCTCATCTTCTATTTAACAAAATATTGGTCCTAGTTCAAGAGACAAAATAAAACACGTGAACAATACTTTAAAATGTTGCTTAGCTGTACAGCTCTTACTTTTACCCTAAACCCTCATTTGCACAGAATAAGACAGAGATAAAAAGGAAGTTCTTAATTTTTTTTTATGTGTCAGCAAGAGTCAACAAATATTTCGCTTGAACTGGACAAAAAATCATCATCAATAAAGAGGATTTGCAACCAAATTCTGCTGATGTTCTGTTACTTTGTCTCTGGGAAAGAACTAAGATGACATATTACATTGTACTTTACAGTAGCAAGCACATTCTCAAATACTGTGTGACCTAATTTTTCTCAGCATTAGTAAAATGGATGAAATACAGGGGAAAAAAAAATAAACGAAGCTATTCTTTTATGTTTAGGTACCTCTTTAAAAGTAATTTTGAGTGTCTTTTTGGTTGTTTTTGTTAGCAGTCTCCAGAATGGTGATTGGAAGGTTTTTATTTGCTATAAATCTTCAGAGTAAAAAATAATCAGGTTTTAACTAAGATAAAGTTACACATTTCATTACCAAAATGCTGGTTTTCTGGCTGACTTAGCACTGATAAAATCAGAGGTTGGGAAATATACACTTGGTATGAGAACAGCCTTTAGCAAAGGGAAATTGATTTTAAAATAAAATCAAAGTTGACAAAACAATTAATGTTTGTAAAACTGCTCTGCTCTTCAACATAACAGATATTACAAAGTATTTTTATACTGTGATTTTAGCCACCTGAAACTATGCTTCTGAAGAAACAAGATGCTACTTACCTGTTGAGCCATAGTAACTGACTTCAGATTCTCAGACCAAAATGAGTGAAATATGAGAGACGAATGTCCACTTATGGTTTTTGATATGTTACACCTAGCATTTAAACTCTAATTTCGTATCATCTAGTTATTCAGAAGTAACTAGATTCTCCAGACTGGGTTTTTCCCAAACTTTTTAGAATTATCAGCTGATGTTTTTGGAGCTCCAGGTTTGTGCAGGGCAAAATTCTAATTCCAGTATGCTGACAAAGTTTCAATGACTTTTAGTGAAGACAACAGACAAAATAGGTCAGAAGATGAATCAAAATATGTGTGTAGAAAGAAAAATACATCAAATGCTCAGAAAACCCTCAGAGAAATTACATTTTTATTTTTATTGCGGAAATTATTTTTATTGTGGAAAAGAGCTTTCAGGAGAGTTTCTGTTTTGCTTATACAATTTCAGATAACAGTGCCCAAACCAATGTATCCCGAGTAGATATAATGAATGGAAAGAATGTCAGGTGTTAAAAGGTTAAGTAGCAAATAAGCAATTAATCTACATTCCTGGTCTCATTAGCGCATTTATGACTAAATATGAGTATCCACATTCCCTAAAAAGAGAATTTACTTAGTTAACATATGTACTAGTTCTCACTTTAATTCATGCATCTTAAAGTCCATGTAGCCTTGAAGTTAACTTCAATAGCATGTTACACATACTTCATAAGTATGCTCTGAAGTCTTCTGCACCTAAATTATCTGACCATGCTTGACTGATCTTTCATCATGGCTTCAGTCCTCAAGCTCTCAAGTAACTTTTTTGTCTTCTGTTGCACATCTTTTAATCTCTCTTATGAATGTCCTTTCAATAATATTGTGACCTAAGCCATATGTAATGTTTCAGATAAAAACTAATCCTTGTGTTACTCAGACCCTAAAAAACATGTTATTCAAATTGTTTTTGAGGCAAATTTATTCTCTGCAAAGGATAACTTTTGAAATTTAAGAAAGCCATATGAGGGATACACAGCTCTTATATCAAACAGAATTTGGATCTAGGGATCTTCAATGTGGCAACATTCAAATGTTTTTAATGCTTTTTATTAAAAAGTCTTTCTGCAATGTGCAGAGAAGTAAAACTGCAATAATTATCCCAACCATTGTTTATTGTTCCTTCATGCTATTATGTTTGGGCAAGAAGGTGATTCCCCACTATCTCTATTAGGAACCTATAGCAATATGGTTTATATTTCAAGCTGAACACTTGAGAGTTCAGTTTGTCTTCATATCAAACAATATACTTAAAGAGGCTGTCAATATGGTGGTTAAGTTTTTGTGCCTTCAATGCTAATCGTGACAAATGAATCTGTACTAAAATATTATATAGAAACAGTAACATTTAAACATGTAACTTCTTTCTGCTTGTACACCATAACTGTTGAAAGACTGTCAGAACGTATATTCAGCCTATCTGAATCTTTGAACCTGTAAAATTCATCTACTCTTCCTTTTTTTTTTCTTCTCTTCCACTGTTTCATCAAACTTTATTTTTTTTTTTTACTCCAGAAAGCTATGAAAATTTCTTTTAATTTTAAACTTTATGCTCAAATATTTGGAAATAAATATTGAAAGCACCCTTTTATTTAGAAGTCTGTGTGCTTTCTGACTTTTCAATTTGTTGGTTCAAATTTTTTAAAATGTAGCTGAATTAAATATTAATGGTAAAATTGCTAACTAGTACTGTACTGTACTAGGATCTCAAGATCCCAGTTTACCATTGCGTATGCACATGGTAAGTGGAAGTCTTTCCTGAGGTGGTTTACAAGACAAATGGACAACATGCAAATATATAAATTATCTTATTCTTATACAGTGAACATAGAGAAACTATATGAGTTAAGTGAAAACAGAAAGAAGAATGAAAACAAGTTTCCTGAATAGAATTCACTATTTTCTGAAACTTTTAATTGGTTTAGAGACATCTTTTCTTCCTGAATTGTCTGACCACAAGGTGCATAAATTTCCCCTAGATCATATGCGTGTTTAGTCTCTTGTGTGTATCACAGAACTGTAGAGATCGGAAGGGACCTTCAGAGATTATCTAGTCCAACCCCTTGCCACAGCAGGTTCACATAGAGCAGGCTGGACAGGACTGCATCCAGGTGGGTTTTAAAGATCTCTAGAGAAGGAGACTCCACAACCTCTCCGGGCAGCCTGGTCAAGTGCTCCGTCACCCTTAAAATAAAGAAGATTTTACTCATATTGAGATGGAACTTCCTGTGTTCCAGCTTATGTCTGTTGCCCATTGTCCTGTCTGATGCTGAGAAGAGCCTGACCTCCTCCTCTTGACACCTGCCCTTTAGATATTGGCAAGCATTTATAAAATCCCCTCTCAGCCTTCTCTTCTCCGGAGTAAACAGACCCAGGTCTTTCAGTCTTTCCTCGTAAGAGAGGTGCTGCATTTCTTGATCATCCTTGTAGCCCTCCATTGGATTCTTTGCAGTAGCTTCCTCTTATGTATGGTTATGTTATGTATATGGTCTCCAGTATATTTTCTGTATATGTTTCATCACAAGCTATCAAAATTATTATGTAAATTACTTCAAAACATTTGGTAAATTCTAAACTGTAGGTTACTTGACTTTCATTGTTATTTGATGAAAAACACTTAGAAGTTTCACTGAAACCGTCTTTATGTCTCAGGTTATAAATGCAAATATACATATTTATAAAATAAAAATTGCCATTCAGTAATACTCTCTCAGTTACATTTCCCATGGATATTCATTGAGAGTATTATAATCATATATTCATTATATGATGTATTCATTGAGAATATTAATATAAAACCTAATATTCTTTTAATATTCAAAGAGTATTAATAAAAGTGAACACTAAATCAGAGAATGCACGTTAAAGTGAGTATTTTTTATTATTTGAGAAAATATTTGTAAAATCCTTCTGGAGATAGTTGTACATTTCAGAGGTGGGCCAAGTGTCTGCAAGCCAGTCTAACATAAGTTTACATACCATATTGATGTAAATATAAGAAAGAAGACTAAATGGAGAAGAATAAAACACAACATGTATTTATTTTTTTAGTATTGTCATGCAGATTTCCTAAATAAAGATGATGTTCAATCAACGAACAGCACTTCTTTAAGTAAAATTTGTGCTTATCTGGAAGTCTTCAACATCAGTGCACTCTGTCTCACCACATATGCCCAGGAGCTGAGTGTGGGCAATGGATTAGAGCTAGTAGTGTGGAATTGCTTTCCCTCAGTAGCTCCACAACAAGCTTCTTTATCAGCTCCTTAAGCTGAGAGGTTAAATAAAATAAAAATGTCTACAACTCATGCCAGCACAAAAAGTACATCTGAAAAAATATTCCATAACACAGAATGGACTAAATAAGTTGTTTAATACGGATCAGTACTTCTAGAGAAAATAGAGTACTACTACTTCAGGAATTATTGTGATGTGATATATTATATATTGATTTTTCAGCTTTTGGTTTACCCACAATATGTACACATGCACACACATGCATACACAAAGAACACTTGAATTTTTTTTTTTTTTTTAAATTAAGTGGTAGTACTTGTAAAGTAATAGCACTGCATTGCTAGGATTTGTTTAGCTATGTTGTTTTACCAAGATTTTTAGTTGAGTAAATTATGAATCCTAATATCTAACCTTACCACTTCATACATTGAGGGTGGGGAAAAAAAAAAAAAAAAATTCTTTGGTTTTCAAGCTGATCTGTTATTTCATATATTCAGCTTCTAAAAAATTTAATTAAAATTAGACATTTAAATGGTTTGGAATACATCTTTGATTTATTTTCCTCTAATTCAATTCTGGAGTGAAGATTCAGGTAGAAATATGATCTTGAAATGACTAAGGTTGCAAGTATTAAACATGCAGGCTTACTACTTTAATATTTTAATTATCAAATGAAATGCATTGCAGGGCACGCTGAGAAGGATAACTTGTCAAAGCCAGAAAATTTTGAATGAAAATGTCCACAATTTTAAGCTTGTGTGTGTAAATGTATTGAGACCATACACAGTAACTTTTAGTCAAGTGCAAATTTGGCTAAAATGGAATCTGAATGTTACTGAAAAGCTAGACTGAAGTACTAAGAGTTCTAAGTGATACTGGTCTGTAGCAGTCCTA
This sequence comes from Thinocorus orbignyianus, assembly GCA_013400375.1. Classification (NCBI taxonomy): domain Eukaryota; kingdom Metazoa; phylum Chordata; class Aves; order Ciconiiformes; family Thinocoridae; genus Thinocorus; species Thinocorus orbignyianus. The sequence goes on along the minus strand of VXBW01000787.1, from coordinate 878,687 downwards.
TATTAGTAGTAGCTGCTGTGTTACAGTTGCTCTTCCGTTGCATGATATAAACCATCTTGCTCCGTGGCTCACCCTGTTCCCTTGGACAATGAATTAGGCAGAAATACTACAGAGTCCTTTAATTGTGCTACTCCATGTCTCAAAGTTGTGGCAAAGCTATAATGTCTGAACTCAAGAGCTGGCAAACTGCACCTAAAGTTAATGGCAAATAGCTGTCTGAAGTGGGGAGTAGGCTTGTCTTTGAGAGCAGAAAACAGACATCTAATATTTCTTCTATGTGTGAGTGTCAAATCCATTAGTATTAAAGTAGCATATGTAATGGACTGCTAAGAATTTTACCAGTGCAGAGAAATTTGGTGAATCAATATGTTACTACATTGTCAGTATAAACTGGCTTTGAGTTTAAATAATGGCTGACAAGATGATTCAAGAGGAAATAATTGCACCTCCCATTAGAGAGAGCCTCCTGCTTTAGTCAGATGATGGCACAGAAGGATAAAACTGCTGCTAGTCTGCTGAGCAGGCAAAAAAAGCATTGAAAGCAGGAGGTCAAGGTACATGAAGCACTATTCTCCCTTTGCAATCACAGAGCTAAAGGAGTTTTTAAAGACAGAGTGAGTCAGACATTCAGCATACTGAGTGTGCCCATCCTCACAGATTTTTCATTCCCAAAGATCTATGAAATATATTGAAGATAACTGCAGTTGTCTGACAAAAGTAGTTCAGCAAGACATTGCATAAAGGTCAGATATTTCTCTCAGCCATGTCATAATACCCAGTTTAGGTAACAATTATATATAGTTATCACGCCAGGGGTTACAACTGAGTGTGATAGCAGTAAATATTTTGTGGACATTCCATCCCGTGCACTGGTAATATTCATAGAATTGCTTGGGTTGGAAGAGACCTTTTGGATCACCTAATCACACCATCAACCTAACTCTGATAAAAAACACCATTAAAACGTATCTACTAAGCACTATGTCTACCTATCTTTTAAATACTGCCAGGAATGGTAACTCAACCACTTCCCTGGGCAGCCTGTTCCAATGCTTAATAACCCTTTCAGTATAAAACTTTTTCCTAATATCCAATCCAAGTCTCCCCTGGCACAGCTTGAGGTCATTTCCTCTTGTCCTGTCACTTGTGACTTGGGAGAAGAGATCAACTTCCACCTGTCTACAGGTTCCTTTCAGGTAGTTGTAGAAAGCGATAAGGTCTTCCCTCAGCCTCCTTTTCTTCAGGTCAAACAACACCAGCTCTGTCAGCCATAAGGCTTGTTCTCCAGACCCCTCACCAGCTTTATTGCCTTTCTCTCTCAGCCTTTCCTCACAAGAGAGACACTCCATTCCCTTGATCATCTTCACAGTCCTCCACAGAACTCTCTCCAGTAGTCCCCTGTCCTTGTTGAAGTGGGTGGCTCTAGAGCTGGACATGGTATTCCAGATGTGGCCTCATCACAGCAGAGTAGAGGGGGAAGATGACCTCCTTCAGCCTGCTGGCCACAGTCTTTTTAATGCACCATTGGCATTCTTGATACACTGTTGGATCATCACGGAATCATAGAATTGTCAGAGGTCTAGAGATCAACTAGTCCAACTCCCCTGCAAAAGTAGGATTGCCTAGAATACATTACTCAGGACTGCATCCAGGCAGGTCTCCAGGGAAGAGGACTCCACAACCACCCTGGGCAGCCTATTCCAGTGCTGTCACCCTAACTGTAAAGAAGTTTTTCCTCATATTCGAATAGAACTTACTATGTTCCAATTTGTGCCCGTTGCCCCTTGTCCTGTCATTGGGAATCACTGAAAAGTCTGTCTCCATCCTCCTTCAACCCACCCTTTAGATACTTATAAGCATGAACAAGGTCTCCCCTCAGCCTTCCTTTAGCCCTCCAGGCTGAAAAGTCCCAGCTCTCAGACTTTCCTCATAAGAGAGGTGCTCTAATGCCTACACTGGATTCTCTCCAGTAGCTCCCTGTCTCTCTTGAACTGGGGAGCCCAGAACTAGATGCAGTATTGCAGTTGTAGCCTCACCAGCACAGAGTAGAGGGGGAGAATAACCTCCCTCAGCCTACTGGCCACAGTCTTCTTGATGCACCCCAGAATTCCATTTGCCCTCTGGGAGACAAGGGCACATTTCTGACTCATGGGTAGTTGACTATCTAGCAGGACCCCCAGATCCTTCTCCTCAGAAGTGCTTTCAAGCAGGTCCACCCCTAGCCTATATTGATGCCCGGAATTCTTCCTCCCCAGGTGCAGCACCCTACTCCTGCTCTTGCTGAACCTCATTAGGTTCTTCTCTGCCCAAATCTCCAGCCTGTCGAGGTCACACTGGATGGTGACACAGCCTTCTGGGATGTCTGCAAGCCCTCTCAGTTTGATGCCATCAATGAACTTGATGAGGATACACTTGATCCCCTTGTCCAGGTCATTGATGAATTTGTTGAATGATTACAGACCTCCAACTTGACCTTGCCCCTCTGAGTCCTGCCACACAGCCAGTTCTCAATCCACCTTACTGCCCCCTCATCTAGCTCACACTTCCTCAGTTTCCTAATGAGGGTGTTATGTGACACAGTGTCAAAAGCCTTGATGAAGTCAAAGTAGATGACATCTGCTGCTCTCTCCTCATCCAACATCCAGTTATAACATCATAGAAAGCTATTCTGACTGCTCAAGCATAATTTACTTCTGGTAAGTCCATGTTGACCACTTCCAATGATTTCCTGTTCTTTAAGATGTTTGGAGATGACATCTAAAAAAAGTTGCTCTGTTACCTTCCCAGGGCTGGAGGTGAGACTAATCAGCCTGTAGTTCCCTGGGTCCTCCTTCTTACTCTTTTTGTAGACTAGAGTGATATTTGCCTTGCTCCAGTCCTCAGGCACCTTCTGTTCTCCATGACCATTCAAAGATGATGGAGAGTGGCCCAGCAATGACATCTTCCAGTTCCCTCAGCACTCGTGGGTGCATCCTATCAGGGCCATAGACTTTTGGATGTACAGTTTGGCAAAGTGGTCTCTATCCCAGTCCTCCTCTACAGAGGGGAAATCTTCCTCTCTCCAGACCTTTCCCCTTGTTTCCAGGGTCTGGGATTCATTGGGGACAGTTTTTCTCCCAGGATCCTTCCTCTTTTTCTGGTTAGGCTTTCCTCACCTGTTGCCAGCAGGCCTGGTGTCCTGTAGATCAACCCGTGATCAAAGAAACCAAATTTCTGCCAGTTGCACCAGTCTTGGAGCCAAGAATTAGTCTGCTGGCTCTTTCTATTTATCCCATCGGTGATCCCTGCAATTGGTGGGAAAGAGGAGAACACTATTTGTGCTCCTGATCTCTTAACCAGCTGTCCCAGGAACTTAAAGTCTTTCTTCATTGCCCTTAGATGTCTGGTAGCTACTTCGTCACCACCTACTTGAAATATTAGTAACAGGTAGTAATCCGAGGGCTGAACCAGGGTAGGAAGATTTCTCTGTATATCCTTAATCCTGGCCCCAGGGAGGCAGCTGACTTTCCTGTGGAATGGATCTGGTCTACAAATGGGGCTCTCTGTTCCTGTCAGAAGGGAGTCAACCACCACAAATACCTTTCTTTTCTTCTGAATTGAGGAGGTCCTAAGACATAAGGGTTAGTTACTAGCCCTGAGCAACTCACTGGACGGGTCTTCCTCTCTATCCTCGTTTACCTGGCCCTCAGTTTCCAAAGCCCCATACCTATTGTGTAAGGGCAACTGGGAAGGCAAGGGGAGCTGGGAGGAGTTTGGCTTGGTCCTACAAGGAGGGACCTGTACCCATTCCCACCTTATTCCTTAAGTCCCTTCCTTCTGCCTGGTGACAGGAAGGAAGGGGATCATCCACTTCATGTAGAGTCTCTACCCAATGCCTTTGCTTCAGGGTATGGCTCCACCAATCTATTTCACTTTCACATTCTCTGATACTTCTTAACCTTTCTACCTCCTGCCTCAGTTTGACCACCTGCCTGAGTAGATAGTTTATTTGATCACACTGCACACAGGCAGTGTCTCTGGCTCCCTTGGATACCAGTGCCAGATTCAGGCATTCTCTGCAGTTGGAGACCTGCACAGCTGTGTGTTTGCACAGGAGCTATGTCTGGGTTCTCACATTTTTGCACTGGATTTGGGCTGTGTGGTGGCCATGTACTTTTCTAGCACTGGGAGGGAACCAGTCACTGCAGGCTGCTTCCCACCCACCTTGCACATGTGTGCCTGCATGGTAGCATTCCTCCCCTTGCTCACCATGCGTGCCTGTGTCATGCTGCACCTCTGAGCTGGCTAGGCAATTTTAAATCTGCTCCTGCTCACCTGGCTCGCTCCCAGCCACATCAGCCTCACAGCTCTCTCACAAGATTCCCAATTCGTTTTGGGCCTCTCTGCTCTCCCTTGGCTCCTCCATCTCTGGGAAGCCCCTTCTCTGTCTCAATCTAGCTCATTTTTAAGGACACAGCACTCACCACTGGCACTGTCACTCTCTGCATGGTCTGAGGAAGTTTGCAGTCAGCTTGACTCATGGTCAACTTGTTGTCCACCAGGACTCGCATGTCCCTCTCTGTAGACCTCCTTTCTAGCAGGTCAGCCCCTAACCTGTACCTGTGCATGGGGTTATTCCTCCCTAGGTGCAGGACCATACACTTGCCCTTGTTGAACTTCATTAGATTTTCTCTATGTCCAGCTCTCCAGCCTGTCCAGGTCTTGCTGTATGGTGACACAGCCTCCTGTTGCATCAGCCACTCTGCCCAGTTTTGTATCATCATCAAACTTGCTGAGGGTACACTCTGTCCCCTCATCCAGGTCATTGATGAATACATTGAACAGGACTGAACCAAATATTGTTGCCTTGGGAACACCACTAGTTACAGGCCTCAAAGTGGACTCTACACCACTGATTTACAACCCTCTGAGATCAGCTGTTCAGCCAGCTCTCTATCCACCTCACTGTCCACTCATCTAGCCCACTCTTCCTAAGCTTACCAGTGAGGATGGTGTGTGAGAGCGTCAAAAGCCTCACTGAAGTACAAGTAGGCAACATCCACTGCTCCTCATCCACCCAGCCAGTCGGGATGTCAGAGAAGACTATCAGATTTGTCAAGCATGATTTCCCCTTGGTGAATCCATCCTGATCACTCCCAATAACTTTCTTTTCTTCTACATGTTTAGAGGTGACATCCAGGATGAGCTGTTACATAATCTTTCTAGGGGTGAAAGTGAGGCTGACTTTCCTGTGGTTTCCCAGGTCTCAGAGTGATCTTTCTGTCCTTACCTTGACCCACGATATCTTTCATCTTACTGCATGCCCTGTCTTCCTGAAGCAGCCAGCCAAAGTTAACATACCACAGGTTACCCAGCAAGAAACATGCCTCCGGTGATATGCAAGTCAGAGCCCATCAGGCAGGTGTTTCTGTCCCCGCAGGGAGCAGTGTCTGACAGCTATAACCCACCTTTTCCTCCTTATGTGGTCGGTTGGCATTGGCTCCCCAGGGTACTATACCTGTTCTGAAGCTACAGATCTGCAGCTGCTGGGGAAATAGTCTTCTTTTCTCTGGCCAGAAATCATGAGTTTCCAGCCTTTCTTTTGGTTATAATCTCCATCTACTGCTCATCTGGGGGTATTTTCTGGATCTTTCCTTAAACTTTACAAAGTCTCTGTCTCTTGTCTCAGTAAGGTCTCTCCAATGACACTGGAAATCTTGCTCAGCTACCCTGATAGTGCATAGACAGTTTTCTGCTTCTGCAGCTTCTTCACCTAATGGCACCATTCTACTAGCCTGTACCACTAAGGTGACTCGTTTCATGAAGAGCTAGGATAGGAAAAAGTGACCAGCCTCTGCTGTTGAAACGTGAGTTAGATAGACTTTGTCTATATGAGATATTCACAATGTATATAACATATAATTTTTGATTCTACAAGCAATGTTATAATATTTAATAATTTTGGAAATCCAGTGGCTGTTAGTAACTTATATGTGACTGTGAATGCATGAACACAAATCTTTTGCTCCCACTATGTGACTACATAAGCAAATGATATACAGGACTTTATATAAATAACATATGGTAGTGAAATTTCATTCATAATTTGGAGTAATACATTTTGCAAAAAACACTAGCATACATAAATTTACAAATATTATATGCTATAAAAGTCAGTTTTCCTTTTTGCACAAAAAAAATAGAAGTATATATAACACATGTATATAATATATATAATGAACATGCTAAAGAACTACTTTTTTTACAAAATTTTATATACAACTATGACGAGCTACTGATATATAGCTGGTAAAATGGTAATGTTGCACACGTATGTTGTAATTAATTTTTAATACAGTGCCTTCTTTTTTCACATTAACATAAGAATTTGTGTTTCATTGGTATTAGACAATGCTTATTAATATTTTTATGAAAACTGAATAAATATTAGATGAACACAAACCTTTGAAAATTAAAATTAACAGCTTTTATATATTTTAATCATGAAGTGATAGAAGCCTCTTCTGATCCAGCTTAAATTATTGCAGTTTTTGCTTGTGAGTTCTCAAGATGCCTCAAGATAATCATATTGTGTTTCTAAGACAGAAATATGACTTAATCTTTTATACTGTGTAAACAAGATAGTTCAGTCATTACTACCGGGAATGAAAAATCTTACCATTATGAGTGAAAACAGGTCAATTTACAAATAACTTCTTACACCTGTCATTCTGGTCTTGTTATACTCTGTCTGGTTTAAGTGCTTGTCCCTCAAATTTAAAAGCTCTATTACAGGTGAGGACCTTTCCTTACATTCCATAAAATGAACATCACTCACTCAGGTCTATACAAATATTTAAAAACATATCGCTCAAGTCTAACTCTTGAGTTAATACATTTGGATAGACCTTTTCATATAATATAATCACAAATACTTTTTCTTTTGTTTTATTACAGAAGGCTAGATAGACATAAACAGTTAGATATATTGCTGGGATATTAGATTGTACAACAGATAGATAGACATAATGCATTTTATTTGCTAGCCTTTTACATTATGTTCCATTAAGAAATGAAATCACAGATAATCTGCTGAAATTATGTCATTAAGTAAGTTAAGTGTCAGTTAACATGAACATGCTAAATTATTGGATCATTTCTTTTCTACAGATACGATGTGCAGATGATCTGATAAAAATGTCATATTTTTTTTCACAGTCTCCTAGATGTCATGTTTCTCACATGGGTGAGAATGTGCTTGAGGATCAAGGGACTATTCACCATACCCAGGGGAGACAAGATTTCACAGAATGCAAGATGGAGCAGACAGAAAAGACAGTAAAATGCTGGGGGAGCCTGAAGGATCAGGACACTTGGCTAAGAAAAGGGGAAAGTAGCTGGCCAGATACCAGAGATAATAGCAGAAGTCTTGAAGATTATGGGGAGTTTGTTACAATTTGCAGACAAGGATTAATTCACACCAAAGTTGGACCAACAATAATTTTCAAAGACATTGAGCAACCACAGAGAGTTGTATGTGATTGGTTTTTTTTGTATTGTTTCTACTGTGTCTGACATAATAACTTTTATTTGGGTCTACTTAAATAAACAAAGATATTTTTTTCATATCTAGTCTGACAGAATCTATCTTTTTTTATTGTGTGGGATTTTGGATTGTGTTGCTGTTTTTTGGGGGGGAGGGAGAAGGGGAAGGTAACTGTAAAAGACACCTTCTTTCTTATTTGGGGAATTTAGAATAGAAGACAGCTCCACCTCAAAGCTCTGGCTAACTCCAAGTGTCTGCAAAGCCCTCAGGGTACAGAGGGTGAAAGTATGCTTCCAGATGAAGACAAAACTACCCTTTTTCCCAGAGAAGCAGTGAAAATTTGCACACTACATCAACTTTCATATTATTTAAACTATTTTTTCACAGGCTTATGTTTGTGCATGAGCAAGTCAGTATCCTGTGTTTCCTCTGTCCTTTTTGAAGTGATTAGCACCTCTGGGATTTCTAGGAGGGAACATGTTTCCTATTCTCTCATGAGGCAGCTGTTAAAGGACTGCCAAAATATTTGTCCTTTGCAAAGGATATGTAATTGGCAGATCATAACTTTATACTATTTGTATACTTTTTCAGGAACATCTACGGTTAGTGTTAGCCAAACTATAGCTTATGATATCACCAATTGTTAACAGTCTGATTTTCCAAAGATATCAAATATTTGCTACAGAAAACTTCAAAGACTTTAAGAGAAAGATGCAGCATTCTGTATTTTACCCTGTCTCCTGCATTATGTTCCCCATATTCTATACTTATTCTGTTTGAAGTTCAATGGGAAACAAACTCCCCTAGCTACAATGTGCATTTGAGACATGCAGCTCCTGATCATGAATAAAATAAACAAGGGTTTCACCTGTAGCAGGAAGCAAGTAAACCACAACTGTTTCCAGGGTTTAAAACATAGTAGTTTTATTTCCTGTCATGAAAGTTAGAATTAGGTGTTTCAGTAGTCTCCTAGTAGCAGATCCCAAATTTTATTTTCTGAAGTGTTACGTAATGTTGTATTGGGTATACTATCAACTGCTTTTTAGTAAATCCATCTTGTTCACACAGAAAGTCCACCTCACTGTTGTCAAACACCACATAAATTGCAATTAAACAATTAGACAGTAATTACACTCCATAAATAAGTCCATTCTCTCTCCAAAACAGAGATAATGCACTAATACTATGAAATTTTCCTTCTATACGTGGAAGTTCTGACTGATCATCTTAAGCCGGAACCAATTAAATTTTTGGTTTTTTCCAATGGAAAATAAGACCAAGAGTCCTAAAAGCATCCTTGTCTTTCCTCTTAGCCTTCTAGACAGCAGTAATACTTAAACCTAGAAACACAGATGTCAATATTCAAACAGCAAAGAAGTGCAATTGAAATTTGTACAACAAATCTGCTTCTATTTATTTTCTATTCTAGCAAAAGAGCCTTGGTAGTGTTCATGTGAGCGGACTTTTTGCAGATTCTGATTTGTCATAGGGACGTTATCAGTCCTCTTTCAGCTTTACAACAATCAACTTGTGGCTTGGCTTTGTAATAGTTACTATGTCCAAGTTGTCATTCCATCTAGAAACCTTAGGGGTACATGTTCAGTGTTTTCCTTTAACTTAGCAGACAGCAGATTTGCAAAGATGGAAGTAAAAGGGTAATTTCTCCACTCATTGATACACATATGGCATGAATGCCATGGCACCATAGAACATTCATGATCAGACTACAGTAATTATCTTAACATACTTAATCAAATCATTCTCAAGAGAAGTTACACTGCAATCAATGGAATTAAATTGCTTTAAATTTTGTGTGTTATGGAAGTTCTTCCCAACTAAAAAAGATAATAATGTTCCTGTATGTAACACCTTTCTTTCAAGAACCTAAAGTGCTGTGCTAGTCATTTTAAAAATAGTATTTGCCATACTGAATAAAAGTCTGTCTTCTGAGTTATCCATCCTGTCTCTAACTGTAACCAATGGTAACCAAATATTTTACATAAAAGGAATCATGCGGCAAATGGATGCAAGATAATCTATCACACATAAATGTCCCATCTCAATCCTGCATATTTAGAGAGTTAAATAATGAACCACGAATTTTTATCAACCTTAAAAAGCATTTCAAGATATTAAAAATTATAACCTGATTTTCTTATTGCCGCATATACAGCACTCAAATCTGCCTGAGGACAAATAATATCCTTGCAAAGTTGACGTTACCTACTTTTCAGCCATAGCATGTAGAAATTAAAGGAACAAACTTCCCTCTGATCAGCATGGCAGCTTCTTGTTTTGACACCCCATAGCCACTGATGCAAACTTCCTCCACTGTTGTAATTTCTATTAAATACAAACTATGTAATAATCTAGATAAAAAGGGGTTTTTTTTCTTTCTTTCTTTTCCTTCCCCTCCCCCCCTCTTTTTTTTTTCCTAATATCATCCTTTATCAGCTCTCTACTTAAACTAGAATGAATGTCTATCTTGCAGTTATATGGTAACCGACTTGTACTGTATGAGTATCCCAAAGTTATGGAGCTATGCAGTTGAAAGCTTAGGTTATTTAAGCTATTTGAGTATTTGTCAGTAAATAAAGTTCCTTTCCATGCAGTGGAGAGTTTGACAGTATTTCTCATATGAGTATGACAAAACAATAAGTAGTAAACAATCCTGTTAACCTTTTTTCCTCAGCTTCTCCACCTTTTAGTCATGCTGTAGCTAAGAGAGTAGGGTTTACACCATGCCAAGAATATAATACTGTGAGAAACTAAGGTGACAGATGGGATATAAAAATGTGAATGAAACAGGCTGGTACTAGTTCTATGTGGGCACCAAGGGTTGCAGAGGAGGAAAGATGGTATTAGAGGCCCAGTGAACACCAGTGATGAGCTGGTTCTCAATCTCTGTGAATGGTGTCAGGTGAAAAAAACCAAATTGCACAGCCTACTAAAATGCAGAATAACTGCTTTGGAGCATACAAACAGTCTTAAAATGATGTCATATACTGCTAAATGACAGTTTATGTCAATACTGTGTGAAAGTGCATGAATACAGAACTATGCGTTACATAGCTAAGCTCACGATATTCTTTTTAAAGGCAGTAGGTGAAGTTGTTTCCATTAATCCTATGACACAATAGGCTTTACACCTGGCATTTGAAGCAAAGATACAGAAAGCTTAGAGGAGGGAAATAAATTTACAACAAATTAAATAAATAAAATTACAAAAAGATGTAAAAGCCTTGTGCAAAATCATCACAGTCTTCGGGAAAATGTTGATATAAGTGGACTTTTTTTTTTTTTTTTTTTTTTTTTTTTTTTTTTTTGNTTTTTTTTTTTTTTAAGGGATCATGCATTAAAAATGAAGGGAAGGAAAAGTGATATTGTTTCAGCAGATGTAAACATTAGTTTATCATGGGAAGAAAATGTAATCATGGAACAGGAGGGTCCTCAGTTCATAATATTGGTGCCATCGATTCCCCTTTGTGTTGCCTTGGGCAAACCATTCTACTTCTTCACCTCTGAGTCATCAATATGAAATGAATATGATAATTTTTACTCCTTGTCCACAAGCAGGCATGGAAGGATTAATTACTTAACCTCTGTACTTCATTTTGAATGTGAAATGTGTTATATAAAGACTAAGAAATATTATTATGGTAATCAGTATTAAAGAGAGTCATATTTTATATGAAGGCAAATCAGTAATTTTATTTGATCTTCATATATTCAGAAGAAAGAAAATATATGCTCAAAACAAATAATGGCTATCTAATTAACCTCCTTCAAGTCTCTTTGAAGTCTTGGAAATAAATTGAATAGCTTATTAATTAAGTACCAAAAATGTTACTATACATTTATTTGTAAACATTATAGAGTCCATTCAGTTATTAACATAAAAGGAGTTTTAGCAGTTTTAGACTATTAAAAGAGGAAACCTGTGTATGTCTTTAAGGTTTGAAGTGGGTTATTTCAGAATTACTTGAAAGAACTGATCAATATTTCATAGAGTTTCGCCACTGTATGTAGTTATTTAAGGCACTTTGATCAAATTGAATTATGGGTCTTTTATCTCACTGTGGAAGTCAACATTTTCAATAGATAGCTGTTGACAACAGTGATCTTGAGTCTCTAATTATATTGTCCAAAAAAAAGACAGCTTTTTGAATAATGACTGAAATGGCGTGACCTGGCACTACAAAACCAGCCAGATTTATGGACATCAAATGTAAGGAAAGAACTGATTTACTGAGAAGTGTGCAAACAATAATAAAAAAGTTAAGGGACCAAATTGCTGTCTGGTGTTATTTTACCAAGGCTTTAAGTAGTTCAAAAAAGACAGAGAGATAACAGCACCATTTAGATGGTTTTCCTATACCAAGGAAAGAGCAATCTGGTATTATAACTACCTGAACATTATGTATGTCAAGTCTACTTGATTTAAAAATACATTGTGTTAAAGTAGACAGACTAAGTAGGAGCAAAAGACTAAATAAAACAAAATCTGATGAAATGTTGGATTAATTTTAATTTTGTTGTTGAATATGTCATCATATATGTATTACAGTATTTGTTTTCTTATGAAACTCTTCTTGCTCTACTGAGAGCTGTTAGTGTGCCAAATGAAATGCTATTGTAGCTAGTGTGAGTTAGAAATTGATGGGGGGTGTGTGTGAAGTTTTATCAGCCAAAAGTTAAGATTTCTGAAGACCAAGAAGTTGAAGGAAAAGCTGATTAATATTATGATATGAGCACATTAACTGAAAGTAACCGCTACTGAAGTAAAAATCAATTATGACAAAAAAAATATTCACTACTTTTAAAGCCCCTTACAGAGAAGAGTGAAAGGACACTCCCTTTTCCTTGTCTGAAGAAGATATCTGAAGAAAGTGTCTGATGTTTCAGGCAGACACTGTATTGATCTATAAATTGGTAAGCCACACACCACTCCTTTGCAGACTCTGATTCCTGGAGAACTTTTGGATTATTTAAATTTTAAAGAATTCCATCAAATTACACACTTTTTAACCAGCTTTGGTAATAATTCGTCATTACATTTACTTCTTCCTTCCCCTCATTTCATTCACTATATGCCCACATGAATGTTTGACACATATTTTGCTGTTTTCAAACTTATTGAATAAAGATTTTTTTTAAAAAAAGCAATAAAGGATAATGACAATAGAAAGAAAAAAAGCTCAGACTGTAGTTTGCTAAGAATACAAGAACTATTTAGAAATTACATCTTCTGCCCACCTTCTGATTAGAAGTATGTATTATTACTTCTCAGAAAATAACTATTATTGCAAAAACATTAAGGAAATCCTAGCCTAATAAATTTTGCCTCAAAAGCAAACGGCTGTATTCATAAATATCAACAGTGAAAAGGGTCCCCAAAGTTTCCTCAGATTAAATCACCAATGGTAGAAGGCCTTGAAATGAATAGCTAAGCAAGTTTTAGTATATAATTATGCAAAGTCGCTTGTTTCCTTCTTAATCTCTGTAGTTCTTTTCTTCCACAAATTTTCTTTTTGATGCTGTATCTTCTGTAAAATCTCTTTCTTATATATTTTTATGACAGCACAGCAGTCAAAAATAGATGTAGGGTTCAGTTGCACTGAGGTTTCTGGGGGTCTTAGTCAAGATCTTGGTCAAGACTGCACACATAAATCCCATGCACCTACATGCATTACTTGTGATTGTCCCTACACTTACTAATGTAAAATGAACAATTCAAGGAAAAATTGTACACTGATAACAACCCATTGTATCTATCAATTCAGTAGTAACAAGTCCACTAGGTAGCACCTTAGGTTTGGCAGCATTCACAAAATCAGGGTGACATTTGTGTTGTGCCTGGAGGAATGCAAAACTCCTGAACTGAATATCACTAATAGTGGGACTAACAAGGGAGGAAAAGTCAAGAGGAACCCTTTGGAAACTGGCAAATTTATGAGTATACTGTCACTGGAAATATTTTCTTTTCTGTAACAGCTACCACAAAGGGTATGGAATAGAATCGAGTCTCTGACTGTGGTATCAGGTCTATACTATATGTCAAACAGCTACTGACTAAAATCCCCACATGTGATTTCATTATGTCACACATGGCAAAGAAGGATGTTGCTTTCTTTCCTTTGCATTGTTTATACTGAATTTTGAAATTAAGGGTTGTTACTTGCTGACATAAACTGAAATTAGCTAGGAGCAGAGTTTCAAATGATTAGGGGAGTGGCAAATCTTGAACCACACACAGAATCCTAGTCTACCCTTTTCAAGGTTAGCAATGACATACCTAAGTGCATGACATGTGGCTGGAAATACTTGAGTAACAAATCAATTCCTTTTTAACTTGAGTAAGAAAAAAAGGTGATATTTATACAGAACACAGTCACATCATTCCAGTAGAATGAATATGCATACCACATATACTTTACCCAGCTAATTTCAGAGTGCAGTTTTGGGTTTGGAGGAAATTCCTCTGAATAGCTTGTGACAAGTGCATTTTTTTGTCCTGTTTTATTATCATTGCAAATTATTTCTCAAGAAACCCATGTGGATTTCATGAGAAAACCCACATGTATTGTATGATTATGTAATTAGATGCTATACTGTAATGAACTTGCCATGAAAAAAAAAATGAATTAAAGTCATAAAGAATAAATTTAGCTCTGACATTTCCTGCTTTGAAGTGCTTGTTTTTACAGCTCTAGTATTCTATTAATAGCCTGGTTTTTATAAACGTGGAGATGTGGCGTGCTACTTTGGCATTTTCCTCTCAGACTCCAGAAGGAAGAAAATTAAACTGAGAAGCACGATTTCAACTACTTTAAAGATAGTGTGGTGCTCCATTAGAAAGCATTGCTTCTACTTAGCTAAAGATCCTTAAAATAATGACAGGAAACTCAGTACATGTAACATCTACAGTTGAGGTAATTCTGCCCATGTATGACTTACAACGAAGAAAGTGGTGACTATAGTACTCGGTTGGGATGATATCAGAAAACTCTGGGAAACTGCCTATGGAACACAGATTCACCATTAGTTTTTATCTCAAGGACAATCATAAAGAAAAATGAATTTTTAGATCTTGACTGTATTTAGGTTTCTGCTATCTGTATATCTTATTGTTATGAGGCACAGAATCATAAATTTAGGACTTGAAAAACTTTTAAGATAAAAGAATTGAGATGGTTTGAGCACTGCAACCTCTTCTGGCTTTAGATGACCACTGAATAAAGTTTTGGTATTCTATGATTCGTATAAAGACAAAAGTCTATCAAATATGTTGTTTTCAGTTTGGGATGCAGAAACGTATGGATTGACTAGATACTATGAAGGACTTGGTATTTATTTCACTACAAGCAACCTGTGAAATACGAAAGTTTTCTCATGTATTTTTTTTTTCCCCAAAAAAGATTCTTTTCTTGGCTTAAAGCCAGTTTTATGCCTCCCGTTACTTTAGATTCCAGAAGCAGCATTTTTGTTTGTTTGACTCTCTTTTTTGCATGCAAATGGAGTATATTTTAGCAATAGGCAGAATTCAGGTTTGCATCTTAATTGGCGACTTAGAATGCCCAGCGTTATCCTTCAGCAAAGTCAACCTTTCATATTGAAATTCTGGAGTGTCAGAATGACTGAGAATAGATGAAGAACTATTAATTATGTTTATTTTAAACTGTCCCAGAGTTTCAATAACTCTTTTCAGGGGAGGTGAAGAACATAGCATTTAAATACTTGTGATTTTATATTAATATGATTTTATATTAATGGCTTTTAATGTCCTAATTTTTAATATTTAAAAAGAAATAATGTGACCTGTAAGATTCACATTTTCTTTTTAAAATATTGTAAATGTTTACAGGTATTTCTCTCTCTTTTGGAGTCACTGTAATTGGTCGTTTTTTAACTGATTAGGAAGAGTTTTGCAAGTAGAATATTGATAGTTACGTACATACATATGTGTTTATATATATGTATATATATACACACACATGTGGGCACACACAGGCATATGAAAATAGATAAATTTATAAGGCAATTACGTATTGGTTAATACACACACAAGGTCACAAGGATTTAATACGCAGCTAAGCTAAGCAGCAGTGGGCTCAACACCCCAGTACAAAACTTGAAGAGCCTTTGCTGGCCAGGTAGACATTAATCAGGCAAGAAGGAGTCCCAAGTGCTGGCAGCTTGTTGTCTTGTGAATCCTGACACTGATATTTTTCTGCATTTTCCCTTTAAGATTGTAAACACATTCATATCATTGGTTTTCCACTCTGAATTTGGAGGTACTAATAAACTCTATCTCTACAGTCCTGCTTCTATCTACATTTTTTATCTTTCATGGCTCTCCTACCCAGACTTTCTCACTGCTCTTTCTTAAAATGTATCAAATTCCTTTGATCTCTGAGCCGTGGTTTCAATTCTGGGCCTTGCATCGTTGAAAGGAAGATGCAGAATTCCTTGTTTGGGGTGAGAAGAGATTAGTTATTTAGGAAGGAAAAGGCTATACAGGCATGCGGGTCATAGAATTCATTATAATTAAACCAGTTCGCTTTATTAAAACAAAAAAAAAAAACAAACCACCCAATCAAACGAAAAAAAAAAACACTAAAAGTTTCCATTAGCATTAAAATGTAGTAAGGACAGAAAAAGCAAATGTCTTTCTCTTATGACAAGGAATGTTAAAATAGTCCAATAATTTTTTGATATTACAGGAAGCAGCTGCTTCTAAGTAGCTTATTAGACTTGGCACTAGACAGAAAAGGACTAGCCTTGGCATACAAAACTTGATCAAATCCCACCATTCTCCACTTTCTATTTCTCTTACATCTGAGATTAAGTAGCAACATCTTCACAAGCTAGCAAATGTCTGGGAGGAACAGATGTAGCACTGGAGTATGACAATGTTAAGTGTAATACATATGGAAATGTCTTTTCCTTCATGTAAGCATATGCTTTTCTATATATAGGACGTCTAGTACAAAAAGAAAGCCTACTTTTAAATCTTGTGATGTTAATACTTGTTTTAGGAGATGTAGCACTGTTATTCTCGGTTTACAGATGAGGAAACTAAAATCCCAGAGACAGAATAATTTATCCAAACTCGTAAAGGAAATGAACTACAGAGGCTGCAGGGAAACTTACATCTTGCGTTTCAGTTCAGTATTCTGTCAGTGTGACTTCAATGCACTCTTCCTCACACTTAAGGCCTCTATAGTACTCCGAAGTATATACCAAAAATCTGATACAAGCAAGTCAGACCACCGAGTAACTACATATCATTAGCCATGAGAAATTCTACTTGAGAAGATACTTCCTTCCTAAATTAATTCACTGAAACTGTAGAAATAAAAATAAGTCCTAAGGTGCAATTCAGTAGGGTCACTGATGATGTTAGGTGCCTATTTAACCATCTATAAATTTCTTCGTCAAAAGGTGGGAGGATTTAGGAATTGAGTCTTTGCCTTCTTTCAGCTTTGGTACCACATTAGGGTGCATCCTTCACTTTCCTTGCTTGCAAACGGAGGATACAAATAAGGTATTTTCAAATTACTTTAATCTGGACCAAAGTTATGATAGTTTCCAGATATGAATTAAAAACAGATCTGCTCCAAGAGCTCCTGATATTTAGTACATGTGTAATACTTGTTTGTTGGGAAGGAGAAGGAAGTGAAAGAGTTTGGCAATAGATGTATAGGATAAGGAGCAAGGAGAGTGAAACTGATATGATATCCTCTAGATGTTTCCTCATAATGTCGTCATACATCTTAAAATGTGAGAAGAGACACTGTTCTGATATATGGTGCAGAAATAATTGCCTTCTCTGTTCTTCTAGCACATAATGTAAAATAAAAGGGTATCTAATATTTTATACTCTTTCACCACACATTTCATAGAAGGCCTTTAAAAGATTTGTGAAAGATTCTGTAATGTGATTTATTTTTTTGGCAGCAATAGGGTCATTGAAGTACCTCAGACTGCCTTCTGAAGGTTAATTAATTTTATGCTAAGAAGCTAGACTTTCAGAAGCAGCCATCTAGTGGAAATAGAAAAGTCTTTAATTAACAAACATCAGATCTCGTACTCAGTAGAGTTATATGAAGACACACAAACCTGCAGTCTTTATATTATCTCATTATACGATTATTCCTTCATATCCTCCGCTACCCCTATTTTTCATCCAAAAAAAAAAAAGGAAAACAAGCCACTAAACCCTTTGTGCTTCTTCAAACTGGATCATGCTTATATAGAACTAGTAGGAAGATTCTTTCTTTGGAATTTCACACAAAATAATGAATATTAAACTCTTTGCTTTCAAAGACTGACTTTTATATCTGTGTTCTTAAATCCAAACATTAAGCAGTAATATTCTAAAAAAAAACTGTTGATCTATTTTTAAGTAAATCTGAAGAGAAATGTAAAAATATTTTGCTGTCAATATCCACAGAGGATATTCATTCATTACACAGCAGTGTAGGACATGAGTCACTACAATTTGAGATAAATATTTACTACAGCTAAGCTTTTAGGGTCTGTCTTAAATTACAGCTAAGCATTTAAAATGCATGTAGGAAGCAGTAGTTATTTCAGCTTATCGTTTTAATAGGTGAGACAGATTATTGGCAGAGCAGGACATGGGAGCAAAAAGCCAAGAAAACAGGAGATGACCTTCTGAGATTCTATCCAGGTCCCTGGAGGTTACATTCACTTCTTACACCCTGTATTATGTTTTCTCAAACTAAAAAAGAAATGAAATCTGAGAATGAAAGGATAGGTAAAGTAAATAATGAAACACCCAGAACAGATTAAAAACATTTTCTCAATGCTAAAATAGCACTTGTTGGTAGTGATGTAGAGGGTGCTTCGTTCTGTTTTTACAAAAACTTTACCAGTGAGTAATTATAACTAAAAAAAAATGTAAAATAAGCAAGAGAACTCTTTCAGTTTACACATATCAGAAAGATGATAGAAAATCAGTAGTACAAACCAAAAACTAGAGAGCCACTCTATCTAACAAATCTGAAGTTCAGTGCTCTGCAGATCAGTCAGGGTATGCTATATGCTATTTCAGTTCTGTACATTCCTTCTCTAAACATTGACAGAACTGATTATTTTAACCTCAGATGGTGATTAGGAAAAGTATTTAGGCTTTTGCAGGTTTCTTTAGTACTCTAGTTAACACTTTCACTGCACAGACCCTCAGGGATAGAGTGTTGGTTGAAAAGAGAAACCAACTTATTGAAATCTTGGCATAGTATAATGTTCACACAGGGCATCAAATCATCTGAACAGGATGGCTGCTCACATTTCAGTGGAGGTAGACGGTTCCATTTTTAACAGTAGCATCTTTAGTTTAACCGCATAAGACTCTCCAAACTGCTGCTTTCCTCTTTTCTTATTCTCCAGCTGACCACGGCCCTATAAGACCCCCCAGCACACACATCATCCATGTCATCTATTAATAGTCTATTAATATTATTAATAATAATATCTTACTTATATATAAAGTATCTCTTAAATATCTCAACTGTGTACACAAAACTATCTTCTGTAATAATTTCTGCATCTGCACAAAAAAATTCTTCTGTTTATTGTGATTAACCTTGGCTAACTGCCACATATCCAGTCAACCACATTCTCACCCCTCCTTCTCAACAGCATAGGGGGAGGAAAACAAGATGAAAAAGCTCAGGGGTTAATATAAGGACTGGGAAATCACCATTTACTATCATGGCCAAAACAGACTTGACTTGGAAAAAAAAGTAATTTAATTTATTGTCAGTTAACAAAGCGCTGGATAGTAAGGAACAAAGGCAAAAATTAAAATAACACCTTCACCCTTCCTCCCTTGCCTGTAGTTCAATTTTATTCCTCTACCTTGTCTCTCCCAACCATGTGTTGCCAGGAGATGGGAAATGGAGGGTATTCATGTCGGTCCACAACAGCTCCTCTCTGCCACTCCATCCTTCTAACACTTTTCCCCTGCTGCAGCATGGGCCCTTCCCACAGGTTACAGTGCTTCAGGATAAATCTGCTCCAGTGTGGGGTCTCCACAGGCTGCAGCTTCCTTCAGGGCATATTCACCTGCTTTAGATATCTGCTGTACTGTGCTTTCTCCAGGGGTTGCAGGGAATCCCTGATGGAGCACCTGGAGCACCTCCTTTGCCTCCTCTTTCCACCTTGGTGCTCACTGGGATATTATTTCCCCACCCTTGGCTGCCAGGCAGAGTTTTGCTCTTTCTGACATGGGCTTTCCTCAAGGCAACGCCATTGTGGCTGCAGGGCTCAGCCATGCCCTGTAGTGGGTCAGTTGGAGCCATATGGAATCAGCTGTGTGGAGCTCAGGGCGGCCTCGGCTGATCCCCACAAAGGCTGCTCTGTCCCCACCCCAACAGCACCTAGGCACCTGATATAAATGTCTTCTCTATGTACAATTTAATCATTGCCATAATAGGAGCTGTCTAGGACTCTCTAGGTCACTCCACCAGGGGTGTTTACCAGTATATTTAAGGTGCTGGGAGCTCAAGTGATCATGAAGTTTCAAATCAGTCCTCTATTTCAAACCAGGCCATTATGTTGCCCGTCCAGATGAGTAGCTGGAGAGTTGTCTGTTCACTCAGAGAGTTAGCCAGTGCTTAAGAGTAGTAGGTGTGCACATAGGCTTCAAAAGCCAGTTAAACCACAAAAAAAGATCTAGAAGAAACTTGGGTCTCATTCTTGTATCTCACTTAGCTCTTGGCACACTCTAAGTGCTCAGTGGAAGCAAGATTCACCATTTCATGTACCTCCCAGCATGAGGTGGTAAGCCTTCCAGCAGGGCCTCTCTGTACCCCTGGTTCTGAAGAGCAGATTTAGATTGGATATTAGGAAAAGTTTCTTTACTCTGAGGGTGATGGAACACTAGAACATGTTGCCCAGGGAGGCGGCTGAGGCCCCTTCCCTGGAGATATTCAAGGTGAGGCTCAATGAGACCCTGGGCAACCCGGTCTAGTTGGGGGTATCCCTGCGACTGCAGGGACGTCAGACCAGATGACCTTTGGAGGTCCCTTCCGGCCTGGATGATTCTAGGATTTTATGGATCTATGATCCTCCATGGCAACCTTCTTGCCCAGCTGAGGTGGTGACAAGAATGCACGGTATTATTGCTCACCAGTGTCCCACGGTAGTTTCTGAAAGCAGTCCTGAGTCAAGCCCAATTTTCTTAGCTAGCTGCTACGAACACCGGCTGCATTGACGTCTGTTCCTATTTTAGTTACTCACATGCAGGCCTTAAAGTCTGTTTTAAGGAGCTGGTTGCAAGGCTGATATTTTTAATGTAATTATTTGGCTTAAGAATCTTTGAACAGGTATCTGAGTCTTCTCATCATGGCTATCTCATATCAAATTATTTTAAGACTTGACTTTTAAGTTTCTGTAGCACTTCCATTTTACTTTGAAATCTTGATTTGGATATAATATTAGAAATTTAAAGGGTGGATAAAAGAAGAATACATTAAAAATTCAATGATTTAAGTATTTAAAACAGGCAACCTCTGTTTCACCTAAATTAACTATGATTTTCCTGTAGGAAACATTTTATTCTGGGTCAGACCAGACGAAACATTTTATTACTTATTCCATATCTTAATTAGCTATCTCCCAGATAACATTCCTTTTTTACCTCAGCCAAATTTATCTTAAATTTCCAAGATACCAGCTTGTTCTCAGTAGTTTCAATTTGGACTCTAATCTCATCCAAGTTAAGTCAAAGGCCATACCTCCCTAAAAGAGAGATGTTTGAAGCTGTTCGCCCGGTCTCAGAAAAAAGTTAGGCATTCTTAGGCAGAAATATTCTCTACATCGTCATAATTATCAACAACTGTCAAGATTAAATCTTGGAAAAATGTTAAAGATCTTTTTGTGGGTGAGGAGCAGGTTATAATTTACTTGTATGCAGATGGTTTAAGTTCTTAAGAATAACTACGCATGCACTGTAGTGTTTTTGCATTGTGTATTCTTGACTGTTCTCTGTCTTTGCTTTGCACAGCAACAAATTCAACATTTCTAAGGACAGACATCTTGCAGTACCTCCTTACCCTGGTCTTGCTGCCACTGAGGAAACTACCAGTTTGTTGACAGTGGCTAATGATTCCTTTTGCAGGAAAGGGTTTTCTAATCTAGGATAACTTTGTCTCAGAGACAGACAGTATTGTGCTACAGAACTTCCCACTTCATAGAAATTGTTTTATTGATTTGTTTACCCATACAGAAGGGTAAAACAACTTAACTAGTATCCTATCCTCTATTGTTGGCAGAGAGATATGTTTAGAACTCAATGCATGCTCCAGTGGTTGAAATGGTATTAGTTGGAATTAGGCAAAAAAAAAAAAAAAAAAAATTATGTAGTTCACATACTTCTGTCCAAAGCTACCATTGTCTCTGAAAGTTTCGTTATTGGCACAGAACAAAAAAAAAGTGAGTTTTTTACTATGTTTCTTGCTCTTTCACTGTTTTTTTTTTGTTGTTTTTTTTTAAGGTAGTACTGTATTTCTACAGAATTTTCAAAAATAGCGACATTTAAGGTGTAAAATATTGAAGTACTCTGAACACTGTATTCAGACAGTAAGTTGTTTCACTCAGTGTATTAAATCTTAGATGCTATTAAAAATAGAAAAGACTCAGCATGACATATTTTCTAGGCATATGCTGTAGAATCATTGTAAGTAGATGATTTTTTTTTTCTTTTCTTCTTTAAAGTATAGCTATATATACTTGCCAGCCCTCAAGATGATTTCTTAGCAAAGAGTCCAGAAAAGTCAAAGTATAATTATTTCTGAGGACATTGTTAGACTTCCAAAAAAGGCAGCAGGGTCTTCCTAGATTTGGTATGTACGATTGTAAAAGGAAACAACAGTAAGTTTGGAGTTTCTGAAGGTAGAAACTGATGTTCAGATTTCTGTTCTGCATCATTGAGATTTAAACGTTTAGGTGCAGGAACACTTGCATCACAGTTCTTAGTTTTGTGATAATTATTCTCTCTAATGGCACAGCTGGAACCTTGCAAAATGAATAATAAAGAAAAGCAACTTCCTTTTCTGTTATTCATGAAATTTTCAAGGTTCAGAAGTTTAGTTTAGTAATTCCTGGCCAAAATCCAAACAGCTACAAAATGCTACCAATACAGTTGTACAAGTAACAGTGAAATGTATCTCATAATTCATGTTTGAACCTCCTGCTGTGTTAGTGGTTTTGAAGTTTTGTTCTCAGATTTTTTTTGAGGTGGCTTGGAGGAAAGAATCTCCAAACAGGCCTGTATCCCTCTGTACTTGCAATGGTGCAGCAATCTCAGGTTTTATTCTAAATGTCTTGAAAAGCTAATGGATTATAGCACAAATACAGATATCTGAAAATGAGAGTTCAAGGAGTGGATCTACGGTTAGTTGCTAATGCTCAATTTTACATGAGGGATAATTCTTATTTCATTTTCAAGGGCATGAAATTCTAATGTAATGTTAAGCTAAGAATTCATGCCTCAGAAATGGTACCAACATAATGTCTAGATTCAATGCAAGTATCTTTTAATTATGAAAGCCAAAATTAATACAAGGCTAGGTCCATTTCCTGGATCTTCTTTGAGGAGTAAATTTTGTTCAGAATGTCAAGAAGGGCTGTTCTATGTACTTCAAAATATTTAGCAAGCCATGCCACCATTCTTGTTAGCATGATTTTGACTGAGCTGACTAAGTAGTATTGTGCATGATAGCCAAGTGGTAAAGAACAGGTTG
The DNA here is from genome assembly GCA_013400375.1 of Thinocorus orbignyianus. Classification (NCBI taxonomy): domain Eukaryota; kingdom Metazoa; phylum Chordata; class Aves; order Ciconiiformes; family Thinocoridae; genus Thinocorus; species Thinocorus orbignyianus. The sequence goes on along the minus strand of VXBW01000787.1, from coordinate 855,389 downwards.
ACAGCTGTTGATGAGGACAAGTATGAGGAAGAGAGAATATTTAGAGACTGTGAAAAAGCAGCACCTAAAATTAACACAGAGAGAAACGAGGAATGAAAATAGATTTTCAGATTCTCTGTGTTTTCAAGTTCACAGGTCCTTGATATCTCAGTTTTCACCATTACAAGTATAATGAGAAATGGTAGAAGGCACAGTGAACACAATCTTACTATGTTGCTAACCTGTAGGCTTCATTCACTGAAGCTGTCAAATAGGCTGACATTCTCCAGCATGAAATCTACCCTTCTGCTTAAGATGAGCATATGCAAATTATTCATTTATGGAAATTTTTCCTGAAAAAATTTACATAAATGCCAGACATGGAGGTGTGCAAAATGTGGTAGTTATATAAGACAACCAGCCTCTAAACAAATTAACTTGTTTTAAATGTGTTTCTCATTTCTATGTCCTGTTCTGTAAGTTATTTAAGAAGCATATGTAGGATTTTCAGCCTTCTGATTATAAAACGAATTCCATTTACTTTCAGTTCTTGCTGTCACCAGAACTGAGAACTTGCTCTTCCCTGTGTGAAGATTCACTACAGAAGCAGATCAAAACGGTAGGGGATCAGTGGTTCTCTGGCAAAACAAATGGTCTTTTCCTGCCCACTCTATTTGGTCTCCACTTTATATCCACTCATTCAGCATTCACTACTGTCATTCAGTCAGGAGATCCAAAAGAAACAAGCTAGCTACTAAGATGCAGAGTCCATTCCATCTCTACATGTATGCATTTGTTTATATAATGAATACCAACATATTTAACTCATAGATGCATATGCAATGATAGCTCAAAAAAATCTGAATGAGACATTCTTGAAACACTTACTGCTATAAATATTATCTTTTCTTTTTCTCCCTTCAGAAAACACAAGAACAGCAGCTAAAATAGTTCAGGATTTGTCTGGATTTTACCTCTTTGTTTTGAGGCAGGAATAAACTAAAAGGGAAAATTACACAGAATCAGAGAATGATATGGGATTGGAAGGCACCTCTGGAGATCGTCTGGTCCAAACTCCTGCCAAAGCAGATCCTCCTAGAGCAGGTTGCACGCAAACTTGTCCAGGTGGGTTTTGAATGCCTCCAGAGGCAAGATTACACCATCTCTCTGGGCAGCCTGTTCCAGTGCTCTGCCACTCTCAAGGTAAAGAAGTTCCTCCTCATGTTTAGATGAAACTTCTTACATATAAGTTTGTGCCCATTTTCTCTTGTTCTGTCACTGGGCATCACTGGTAAAAGACTGGCCCCTTCCTCTTGACCCTTAAGTATTTATAAGTGTTGATCAGATCCCCTCTCAGCCTTCTCTTTCCAGACTAAAAAGACCGAAGTCCCTCAGCCTTTCCTTGTAAGAGAGAGATGCTCCAGGCCTCTAGTCATCTTGTTGGTCTTCTGCTTCCAGCAATCCCCATCCTTCCGGAATTTGGAAGCCCAGAACTGGACAGAGTAGTCCAGATGGGACCTCACCAAGGCAAAGTAGAAGGGCAGGATAACCTCCCTCAACCTGGTCACACTCTTCTTAATGCACCCCAGCATACCATTGGCCTTCTTGGCCACAAGGGCACTTTCCTGGCTCGTGGTAATGCTGTTGTCCACTAGGACTCCCAGAACTTTTTCCTCAGAGGTGCTCTCCTGCAGGTCAGCTCCCACTCTGTACTGGTGCATGGGGTTATTCCTCCCCAGGTGCTGCACCCTACACTTGCCCTTGTTGAATTTCATCCAGTTCTTCTCTGTCCAGTTCTCCAACCTGTCTCACTGTATGGTGGCACAGTCTTCTGGTGTGTCAGCCACCCCTCACAGTTTTGTGCTGTCAACAAACTTGCTGAGGGTACATTCCATCCCTTCATCGAGACCATTGATGAACATATTGAAGATGATTAGGACTGACCCCTTGGGGGGAAGGGGGGTGTCACTTGTTATGGACCTCCAGTGAGATTCTGTGCCACTGATCACGACCCTCTGAGCTCTGTTTTTCATCCAGTTTCCCGTCCACCTCACTGTCTATTCATCTAACCCACACTTCCTAGGCTTACCTATGAGGATGCTGTGGGAGACTGTGTCAACAAGGTAGAAAACATCCACCAGATGCAGATATCCAGTGTACTTAACTGTTCCCTAAGTTGGTCTTCTCCAACCAAGGGGAAGTCTTCTTCCAACCAGACTTTCTCTGTTTCTACTAAAGTGCGGGACTCCTGCAGGCTGGCCTGAGCAGTAAAGACTGAAGCAAAGAAGGCTGAAGCAAAGCAACAGGTTGCACTTAAACAATTTACACCTTTTAGTCACTGTAAGAAATGTGTCACCTTAAAATGCTACAAACCTCTGAGTCCCGGACCTATCACCTCAGAGTATTAGTAGCCAATGAAATAGATGTACAGCCTTTGTGTTAGGTTTACTCCACTAAAGCTGTTTTGTTGTGTGATTCATTTGGAAAAAATAAAAATTGGCAGAACAGGATAAAGTAGATCAGAAATTAATTGCTCTGTTAGAGTTAAGTGAAGAGGTATGAAGAGCAACCGTTCACTTTCTAGTTAGTACAAACCAGTATTTCAAGTCTCCCTGTTGAACAAGGAACTATAATTAAGTCCCAAATAACACAAGAAATACCTTACAGGACAGAAACATCAGAGGTTCAGAGAAAAGACTGATATGCTGAGCTTATACTTAATTTTATTTTTTAAAATGTTTGATAAATATTAATGATTTTGAATTAACCTTTTCTGAACTGAAGCTCTTGAAAGGCCTGTATTCATTATTGCTGTGGACCAAGGCTATTAGTGAACAGCTATGGCATACCGGTACATTATTAACCTACTACAAGCTACCGAATGTTCTCATAATGGCAGCTTTTCAGTTTCCAAAATGTCCTTGAGCATCTAAAGTTCTGAACAGATGTGACTACATCCAAACTGCTGTACTAAGTAATGTGCAAATGCCATAAATATTTCAAAGTTTTTAAATATTGTCCCTAAATTCAAAAAATGACACAATGAATACTGTTTGGCACTACTCCAATGACATAAGTATGACTTCAAGGGAGAAATTTGGATAATGGTTGAGTCAAAGATGGCAAGACAATGACACAAAGCCTTGCTGTTGTTTAAAAGGTTCAAATAATTCTACTGAGGTTGGATAAAAGGATGAATTTAGACAATGGAATTAAAACCTGACTGACACGATCCCATTAGGGTAAAAAGCTTACTGGTAAGTTTGGGGGTGGTTCTGAGTATTTTCAGTCCACAAGTGAAACTCCAGTGACTTCAGTAGTATTAGTTCTGATTTATGTTAGTATAAATGAGAGAAGAATCTACCCATATGTCCTCCTGTATGCCTGTAATAAATCCTGCAGGCTATTGGTGCTATATAAATAATATGTTAGGTTAGGGATAAATTGCCAGACAGAGGACTACATATAAATATTGCCAGAAATGGGCTTTATAAGGTGATTTTTGTGGCATAGCTTACAAATAATGTCACTGCATGCAACTTTTTCACAGAATATTCAGGAAAAGAATGAAATAACAGAAATTCTATTTCTGCCACAAAGGCAAGAGAATTTAGAGTTCAAGTGAAATTTCTAAGCTTTCTGTGACCAGATGCAGAAGATTTCCAAGTGGTAATTTCTGTATACATCTTACTAACTACCTTTTGTTCCTTTTCTTGTAATACTGGTTAGAACAATAAGAAAAGACATATGCCTGTTGCAGTTTTCAGTCAGGATAATATCTGTTGGAGCAATCAAAGATTCTTTGCAAATTCTGGACTCGGATTAATCTAGCTTTCAATAATGGGTTGAGAGTTTGAGGTTTTTTGCTTTTGTCCCCTTCTACAGCTAGCATCAACACCACTCCTGCTTAATTTGGTGCTCAGCTGCAAAAAGGTGTCTGTGTTATTTACATAGCATTTGACTGAAGAAAAAAAATCTATGCTTTTCAATATATCCCCAAGAGGCTACAGTGAGTGGCTTTCATTTAGTAGTTTGCTAAATTGTAAATAAATAGACAATGATATTATGAACTTCCAAAGCCATTAAAAATGTATATATCTCTTTCTTTTATTAATATTCTAGACTCCGATTTGCTTATTTTTTTTTTCTCATCTATGAATATGTTTAAGTACTGTAAATTCAACAAAATTTGCTTTTTCTCTGGCAATGTCTCAAGGACTAGCATGGAAAAAGAGTATCTACTTTGTTTGGTCTATGTACACCACATTCACTGAAGCCCTACTAGGTGACATAAGGCCTAGCACATATATGCTTTTCTGATTTAAGATTTATTTTCTGAGAGTGATTTCATATCCAATTGATAATTGTAATTCTTAAGAATTCAATCAAACGAGAGCAAACCAGAGCTTACAGAATCCATTTAAACACAGATCAAAACATTCTGCTGTTACTGGAAGGAAGCAAAGTGTAGAGATGTATAAAGCTTTGATGTTGGCATAAAGAAGACAATTGCTGCAGAAGAAATAACCCTTAGGAAAGGCTGCCATAAAGAGAATTGGTCTTTCTTTGAACACAGGCTTCAGCATATTTTGCCAGACATCTGGTGTTGGTTTGGGAGGGTTTTTGAGGAGATTGGTTGGTTGATGTAGAGATCTTTGAGACATTTAAAAAGAAACGAAACTATACTTTCTGAGATAAGAAAAACTCTGTATTTGCTTCTCATGACCCAAAAAAAAAAAATAAAAAAATCAAACCTGTGTCTCTGGTCACTTATTTCATTGAAGGAAATTCAAGGATTTATTTTAAGGAACATAACATGCTGGGAGAAGTTTATAGTATGCCAGAAGAAAGGAGTGAAAAAGACACTAATCTTGGGAGAAATCTTAATATTTAAGTAGGCTGAGGGAATATAGAACTTTATATTATTTCAAGTTCATTTCAAACACATGAAGCTGCTTTGTAGAAGGTCTGAGTGACCTATTAAGAAGAAAAAATGGTTGTCTACAGTTAGCCTGTCTATGTCTTCACATAATTCTGAATTTAATGGAAAATGTAAACTTTCAGTACTCAGAGAATAATGAGTCAGGAATATGTTTTGAACAAGACAGGGAAAGACGTTTTGAATTTTGGCACTTCTCCCTAAGTCACCACTAACCATCTTCTTCATCAATTCATAAGCCTTAGCCCTCAGACTTTCTCCACAACTAATACAGTCACATGAAACTGAGGAGGACAGTAAGTTTGGTCAGCAGTGTTATTATATGACCAGCTACAGATCTAAGCTTTCATGGATTGCCCATGGTCCACAATTTGTGAATACAGTTGTTGTCTCACAAGTTCAATTAAATTTTATTTTCTTTATTATCCTTCAGAACTTTTCTTTTAATGTGTGAATGTTAGAGTGGCTGTAGTTTTGTCACTTTTTAATGTTATGGTAATATTTGATTCCAATTAAGATGAAAATTGTAATTAATTGGCTCATTTTACTTTTTACAAATTTTATTAATACACTTGTGTTTTGTTCCAACTTTTCTAGATTAAGGTGCTATGTATTCTTGGTGGTGTGCCTGCAGAACCTCTATAAAGGCTAATATGATTTAAGTGTGCACAGTAAAAGGCATATACTGTGGCTACTTTTAATCTTTCTCTGTTAAGTAAGCAGCTTCCCAGGAATCTGTATAAATAGAGGTGGAATAAATTCAAAACAAGTTCAAATTTCTTGGATAGTTACCATGAAGACTGTTCTTCCTTTGGGATGTAAATTATTTTAACACTATATTCAGTACAGTTTTGTATTGCTGTTTCTTTTTATAGCTATACCCTATCATTTTGTACAAATTCTCAATGACACATCTGTTAAAGGATGCAAAAGTCTTTCAGAATATTCATGTGACTGATGCATTGCATCCCTGCTTTCATTCACTTTCTGAAGACCCAACTTAAACATCTGCTATATGCAAAGCCCAAAAATAAGTTTTGTGGTCTTGTCCACTGTCCTGTCAAGGAAATGTTAACATTTTTGCACAGTCTACCAGAACAAATAATGATGGATATTTACCAAGAGCTATCTTGATAGACTTTATATCTTACTCAAAGATTAAGCAGAGCTGAAAATTTTGAAATTTGAGGTAATTATTTCAGGATCACATTCTGCCCTACTCAGATTGTCTGTGCTTTTACTCCCCCAGACTTTAATTAGAATTCACTTTTACCTTTTGAAATTGAGCAAACTCTACCTTGTCAATGCATGTCCTCTCACTTGATGAGAGAGGTTGTGATGATATCCTTCATAAGCTGCCAACACTGCTCCAAATCTGAAGGGATTGATTTGTAAACAATCAGCTGAGTGCGGCTGGCATCAGTGCAATCAGATGTGGTCATGGAACAGAAGGAAAGAAAAGTGCAGATTTCAGACTAGGAAGTGAAGAAAATGTGTTTTGCTATAGCGACCATGGAAACGACCAATTACTTGGAGCAAATCTGGAAAGAGCACAATAACTTACAATAAACTGAGACAGAAATCTCAAAGATAAGATATACATGTGGTCAAATACAGAAGAAAATTTTATGGTTGCTTTGGAGGTGAACTGAGAAAGAGTTAAACTGCAACAGTAGTTTCTTACAATTTGTTTATGTGTTAAGAAAAGATATCATTTTCTAGAAAACAGATTTTAACTTGAAATATCTGTTTCTGTGATAGCTGATTAACTGAGAAGGCAGAAACTGGCACCTCTTTAGATGTCATTAAGGAGAAAAAGTGTGGTGATTCTGTGAAGATATTCTATTACTGTGTGACAGCTTTGAAAGGTAGTCTTTTAAACGCGAGCAATCTATCAAATTAATTTTTCAAGGGATTATTGATCATAATGTAAGGAAAGGGTATGATCTCAGTTCATCTTAATTCTGTGGTAAGTCTTAGACATCTGGTTTCAGAATAAAAGTAATTTACTTTAGTCTGAGCCATGATACGTCTCTGTGGTATTCAGGACAGGGAGGATTTTTTTGGCTTTTGTTTGTTGTTTCCTCCTTTACTTATTCCATTATTCCTTTCAAGCCTTACTAAGAAAAGTGAAAGATGCGCCAATCTCAGACTTGGTTGTGGAGTTCATCCACAATAATATGCAAAGAAATAAGGAAAATAAGGAGGAAGAGAAAATTCTTCAGGGAATAGTATAGGAGACATTTTAATTCATGAAATAAAAAAAAGGAAAGTATTCTAATATGACTCCCTAATTCTTCTGAAATCTCAGACTTTATGAATGGTAACTTCAATGTATTAAGCAAAAAGTTAATTAAAATATCAGAATTTTAAACAGATTCAGAAGTTAAAAGCAGATTGTTACAGCACAAGAAATAATAGCTTCCAATGAAACAGAACTGGTTTGGAAGTTTGTTTGCCAGGGCAGTGTGACACCTTAATTTAGTTCTGTCAGTGTACTCCTATTTGTATTCATTACGCAGATTCTTAACTTTTTTTTTTAAAATTTAGTATGTGTTAGGTGGTTTCCCCAGTGATACTGAAATATAATAAACAAAAGTGACTCACAAGGTCATTTGTTGCCACTCCTACATTACTAAGCTAAAGTTTGTCCCAATTCCTTACGGAAGAATTACTTCTGCTACAAAGGTGAACCACAGATTCTGAGGATAGTCCATGGTGATCTGTCCTAAGTCTCACAACATAAGTGAGCACAGTCTTCTCTCTGATAAACAATTATGATAGCTCTTCAGCATTACTCTTCATGCAAGTAAATATTTCCATTCTCATATGAGATACTTGCAAAAAAAAACAAATGTCATTTTCCCCCCAAAGACCCCTTAGTTTTCTATTTCAAATTGGTTTATTGGGTTTCAAACTCTTATGGTTTAAATGATGCAGTGACAAATAGAAAATATTCAAGTTGTTATTAAATCATTACTAACAAGTTCTAATTCCTTACAGTTCTACCTGCTTATTAATTTATATTTATTGCTATAAATGTTTGTGTGTTTGCACCCTTAAGAATCTTTGATCTAAAGCAGAGGTAGGTGAAAGAAATTTCAGCAAAATAAACTTCCAGGAAGGTTTGTTTCTTTCATGAGGAAAAAAGTCCATTTGGAATAACCCTACTTTATTCATAAATCAACATTAGACAAGACACAAAAATAAAGGTATTTATCTTCAGAAGGTCATTGAAAAAACTGAAGAAAAGCAGTTGTAAATTTATACTGTCTTATCAAATTGTGTATGTATTTGTGTCATTCTTCTATGTCTCTCAGATACCATACAAGAATAGGAAAGTAAAGGAGGATCTTGAAAGTTTAATTCATGACCTGCAGTATAAATTCCTAGGATGATGACACAACAAGGTAATTCAAAAATGGAATATTCATTTGAAGAGGAATATCTTGCTCAGGAAGGAGAGGAAGGAGTAAAGAAATAGCTGCTGCTTCATTTAACAGAGATGCATATACTTATTGTAATGTGCATCACAGATGGAGAACTGAAAAGGTCTGATAATATACTACATTGCCAGCCTTAGGTATCAGATAGGGCTTTTCATGCACAAATATAAAATCATTCAGAATACAGGCTTCAACCTAAAAGTAAATCAAAACATCTGTTTGGAGGGAGATGCTTTATAACTCAGAGTGGAATTCAGTGCCTAATCACAGTCACTGATTTTAGCATTTTAGGTGCTGTACAGAAGGATCTCTTGTTGCCCTTCCAAAAGGATGACAACAGTCTACTGGTGTCAAGTCGTATCTCTAGCCTCATATAGATATATCAAAAACTCTGACATACCTAAAATGAGTTAGCTGTCTTATGAATTCCTGCTTGATTATAGGACAAGTGGAAAAAGAAACAGGAGAGTTCTAGATGTGATTCTTATCTACCATGGAGAGACCTTTCATAACACTGAAGAGAAGGTAACTTGGCAAAGCTGGTCAACAGGTGACAGACTTCAAAACTTTTAGGAGAATAAGAATGAATTAAAAAAATAAAATAATGGATTTAGGAAAAATCACTTCACTTCTGTTGGAAAACTGGCTGATGACCTCTTCAGGGAAGCTGCTCCATGGCAAAATAATAGTGATGATGATGGTGATGATGATGACAACAACGGTGACGATAATGTTTCTTTAAGAAAATGACAGTTCTATAAGGTTTACATGCAAACAATTTAATTAATAAGGAAGAATTGAAGGAATAGCAAGAGATCAGCTTGACCAATGCATAAATTATCTTCATTCACTTCATATAAAACAGTGGAGATTAGGAAGGATGAGGACATAAATTCAGTGTAAATTTACATGAAAAAAAATCAAGAAACTCAAAGCACTCTGTTCAAGATGATGTCAGCAAAGGATGTCAAGAATATGTAACAAAATATTGTCAGTGTATTGTAGAAAGAGAAAAAAATTAAAAGAGGATCATGTTTCTTCTACCCAGAGAAGGAAAGACTCTTGATTAATAGTACTGAGAAAGATGAGGTATTCTCCTTACCAACAAGTAGGGGCTGGTGGGGAATGTCAAACCCAAGGGTAGCCTCAGCTGAAGCAATCGTGAAATGGTACAATTCAAGATTCTTAGGGCAGCAAGGAGGGTGTGCAGCAAGCTCACTAACATGGACTTCAGCAGAGAAGATTTTGTACTCTTGAGCAATCTGACTAGCATAGTACCATGGGAAAAAGTACTGGAGGGGAGAGGGGACCAAGAAAGCTGGTTAGTATTCAAAGATCACCTTCTCCAAGCTCAGGAGAGGTGCATCCCAGCAAGAAAGTCAAGCAAAAAATCCAGGCCTGCATGGATAAACAAGGAGCTCCTAGATAAGCTCAAAACCAAAAAGGAGGCCCATAGAGTGTGGAAGAAAGGATGGGTAGACTGGGCAGAATAAAGAGGATCTGTCTTCCAGGAATCACATTAGAGAAGCTAAAGCCCAGACAGGATTAAATGTGGCCAAGGACATCAAGGACAATGAGGAAAACTTTTATAGATATGCCAGGGATAAAGGCAAGAACAGGAAAGTTGTGGGCCCTCTCCAGAAGAGAGCGGGAGATCTGGATATGGAAAAGGCCTAGTTACTGAATGATTTTTTCACCTCAGTCTTAACAGGCAAAGGCTAGCCACACCACCCAAGTCAAGTAAGACAGGGGAAAACAGGGGCCATGAGAATGAAGAACTGCCCACTGTAGGAGAAGATCAGGTTCAAGACAGTCTAAGGAACCTGAAGGTGCATAAATCCATGGGATGTGATGAAATCCATCCATGGGTCCTAAGGGAGCTGGCGGACAAAGTTGCTAAACTGCCCTCCATCATATTTTGAGAAATCATGGCAATGTGGTGAAATTCCTGCAGACTGGAAAAGGGGAACATAACCCTGATATTCAAAAAGAGGAATATTCAACAACAGGCCAGTCAGTCTCAATTCTCTGCCTGGCAAGATCATGGAGCAGATCCTCCTGGAGTCTCTGATAAGGCATGTGGAAAATAAGGAGGTGACTGGAGACAGCCAATGTGGTTTCACCATGGGCAAATCATGCCTGACTAATTTGGTAGCCTTCTACAATATTGCCACAGCCTTGGCAGACAAGGGCAGGGCAACAGACAACATCAACCTGGACTTATGCAAAGTGTCGACACTGTCCTGCAGCCTGGTCTCCAAGTTGAAAAGTCATGGATTTGACAGATGGACCACTCAGTGGATAAGGAACTGGCTTGGTGACCCCACTCAAGGGGTCCTGGTCAATGGCTCAATGTCTAAGTGGTAGCCCGTGACAATTGGTGTTCCTCAGTGTTCACTACTGGGACCAGTGTTTAACATCTTTGTTAGAGATGTGGGCAGTGAGATAGAGTGAACCCTCAGGACGTTTGCTGACTACACCAAGCTGTATGGCATGTGGCTTGGCACACTGCAGAGAAAGGATGCCACCCAGAGGGACCTGGCTCGAGAGGCGGGTTCATGCAAACATCATGAACTTCAGCCAAGCCAAGTGCAGGGTCCTGCACCTTGGACATAGTAATCCCAGGCAAAAAAAACAGGCTGAGTGGAGAATGGCTGGAGAGCAGCTCTGAGAAGAAAGACTTGGGAGTCCTTGTGGGTGAGAAGCTCAATATGAGCTGGCAGTGTGGACTGGCAGCCCAGAAAGCCAACCACATCCTGAGCTGCATCAAGTGGGACCAGCAGGTCACAGGAGGTGATTCTACCCCCCTACTCTGCGCTCGTGAGACCCAACCTGGAGTACTGTGTCCAGCTTTGGAGTCCTCAGCAGAGGAAGGACACAGACCTGTTAGAACAGGTCCAGTGGAGGGCCACAAGGATCAGGCTGAGAGAGCTGGGTCTGTTCAGCCTAGAGAAGAGAAGGCTCCAGGGAGACCTTATAGCAGCCTTCCAGTATCTGAAGGGAGCCTACAGGAGAGCTGGAGAGGGACTCTTTGTCAGAAAGTCTACTGATAGGACAAGGGGTAAGTGTTTTAAATTGGAAGAGGGGAGATTTAAATTAGATACTAGAAAGAAATTCTTTACTGTGAGGGTGGTGAGACACTTGCCCAGAGAATCTATGGATGCTCCATCCCTGGAAGTGTTGAAAACCAGACTGCATGGGGCTTTGAGCAACATGGTATAGTGGGAGGTGCCCTTGCCAACAGAACAGGGTTGGAACTCAATGTTCTTTACAACCTAACCATTCTATGATTCTATGATTTAATGTCATTTTGCATTAGTTTTCACCAGAATGGTCAATGAGATGGTTGAAACAATTAGAAACAATAATGTAAGAATAAAACTTTAGCCCACAGTACTTAAAGAAGAAATTAGAATGTATTTATACAAATTAGATATTTTCACATCATCTGGAGTGATGAACTGGATCGCCAATGGTATCCTCAAGCCATTACTAATTACCTTACAGAACTCATGTAAGATATATGCAAACCTACAAACGTCCAATAAAAGAGGGAACTTGTTGCAATATTTTATGTTATTAACAAATTCATAATTTACTTCTTCCTCTCAGGTTGTTCTTCTACATTCCTTCCTCCCAGATTATGTGTTGTACCTCTGCTGCACGTGTTGGGCATTAGCATTAATCAGAATGAATCTTAAGTAACCAAAAGATGTAAAGGTTTAGGACCTGATTTTGTCCGAGTTTATAGAAATGTGCTTGTGTCTCGACCGTCACAAAAAGTTTCAGCTGTTCCAGGTTTTAATCAAAATTTAAAGAAGGAATATAGGCATAACTCTTACACCTACAATAAAGAACAATGTATTCACATTTTAGTTGTTCTGTTCCCCAGGCTCACGTCTCACGGAATCTGTACCACCAGCTAATGAGCGTGAACAGTAAAGCACAGTGACACACCACCTCTGCACACTGCTACAGAAAGTTAGTCTGGGGGTGGGCAGAGAGCTGGGCACAATTTTGTCTTAAATTGCTGTTGCCAGAGCTCATCTGCCAGAGTCTGAAATTACTTCGCCCAAGGTGCAAATTATCAGCTTTTGAAATGATTCATTTTTCTGAATTCTTTTAAATATGAATCTGACTGCAAAAGAAGGCTGATTAGTCAGTTCCTCTCTTCACCAAGTTCAGTCTTTTGCCTGAAGTTCAATACAGACAGGGAAGTGACTAGCTTCTTTTACAGACAGCTGATGATCAGTGAGGGAAAAAATGAACAGCCGTCTACAAAGTCTTGAGGCTGGCAAAAAAAAAGTGGGGGGGGGGACGACAAATCGCTTGAAGGAAGCAAGAGAAACTCAAGGCAGTGGAAAACTGGGGGACAATCGGAAAATGATCACTTTAAAATAAAAAGAGAAAAAAAGTTGTGGAGAAGCTGGAAAAGAACAAATGCAAGGGAAACAAGGTGAGATTTACTAAAATATACTATTGTTACTCTTTAAAATTAAGTGACTGAGAAGAAAAATTGTTGGGTACGTATACACACAAAAGTGTATAGACAACACAGTGTTGTAGAGACAACACAGCAGAACAAACCAGAAGCTTACCTGAGAGTTCTTTAAGTACATCAATATTGTTTTAGGACCAAGTTACTGCAATTTACCTCTCAGTAAGGATTTTTGGCTCGGCCACAGTGTCATACTGTGGCAGTTGTCTATGTTATTGCTTGCATCTGGCCAATTAGTTCACACAAATGAGGGTTTGGGTACCACTGTTTTCTTGGAACATCTTTGCAATAGCAGCCTTTGAGAGAAATTTTCACTGAGGCTCCTGATGACTACTGCAGCATGACACAGACAGACTGTCACAAAGAAGGTAATTGCCACGTCCTCAGCCAAGTCAGATCCCACTGAATCATTTTCTCTTATTTCAGGTGTGAAAGAAGATAAGATTTTACTGCATATTGAAATAGTATTTTCAACAGTATCTGCACATAGTTCCATATGTACCATACATGGTACTGCTGTGGGTCAGCCCCGGTAGGCAGCTAAGCCTTATCCAGTCATTCACTCACTCCCTCCCCAGTGGAATGGGAGAGAGAATTAAGTGGGAAAACTCACGGGTTGAGTTAAAGACAGTATAATACGTAAAGCATAAGCTGCATGTGCAAGCAAAGCAAGAAGATGAATTGCCATCAGCAGGCAGATGTTTAGTCATCTCCAGGAAAGCAGGGCTCCATCACACATAACAGTTACTTGGGAAGACAAATGCCATAAGCCTGAATGGGTTCTTCCACCCTTCCCTTTTCCCTGCGGCTTTTATTCCTGAGCACAACATCGTATGGTATGGGATTTCCCTTTAGTCTGTTGGAGTCAACTGTCTCATCTGTGTCTCCTCCCAACTTCTTGTGCACAACTCAGCCTATTCACTGGTGGGGTGGGGTGAGAATTAGAAAAGACCTTAACAATGTGTTAGCATTGTGTGATGGTAGATACAGCACTGGTGTGTTATCAATGCTGTTTTCATCACATACCCAAAACATAGCACCTTGTATGAACAGCTATGAATAAAATTATTCTAGCCAAAATCAGTATAGTACCTGTATAGTAGGTTGCTTTATTTTCACTGTGTGTAAAATGAAGTAAATTAGTAATTGCAACCTATCTGCTTTAGACTGACTTCAGGAGAAATGTGTAATCATACATTAATAAACATTATCCATTTAGGATGTTCAGAAAAAAACTAGATATGATGATGATGATCTGTAATCAATTTAAAATTAAGATCTTATTTATCCTAGTGGACACAGTCCTGGATAACCTGCTCTGGCTGACCCTGCGTAAGTAGGTGTTTTGGACTAGATGATCTCAAGAGGTCCCTTTCTGCCTCAATGATTATGTTACTGTAACTAGATATGGGTCCCAGTTGTAACAATTCTGGATGTACAGCAAGAGGTGGGGACAAGAGGGTGAGTGTAGGCCTGAAGAATGGGATCTGAGGGTTTTGATCGACGGTAGGCTTAATATAAGTTAATAATTTATCCTGGTGGCCAAAAGGGCCAAGTGTACGCTGAGGTACGTTAAGGATAGTGTAGCTATAGTTGAAAGAAAAGATTGTTCCACTATAGTCAGCATTGGTGCAACCTCACCTCTAGTACTGTATGCAGTTTTGGGGTCCACAATATAAGGATACGGAAATATCAGAGTGTGTCCAAAGAAGGCCAACAACTATAGGTATGTGGTTGAAATTCACAGATACATGGAATTAGTGATCATCTATGGTTCTGTCTAGATAGAGTTTTGCAAAGGAGAACCTAGTATGCTCCATCTACACATTTAAGAAATTAAAGCCTACTCTGTTTCTGAGACAAACTGAAGACTTGTGAACATAACTAGTGAGGTCATAGTCCAAGCTAATAATCCCCCTTGAAATCTTTAAGATTGAACTCTATAGCATGTTCAAAGGAAAAGCAATATTTTGTGGATAGCAAATTGCTAAACTGTAGTTAAATATTGTATCAAAATTACTTTGATGTTCACAGATCTGCAGTTTGGTGTACATCAGTAGCAAGACTACCTCATCCAATGCTAACCAATGACAATATCATCAATTCCTGTTTTTATGGTTCTCATCTTAACTGTTGACTGATAGATACAAGGTGACTTATTCTTGTGACAGATTGAAGGTACATATTGAGAGACATGGTATTTTATTTATCATTAAAGTCATCTATCTACGCAAATACCTTTTTCTTTCTGAAATTCCTCAATAATAATTCAGTAATTCAGTATTGCCATAAAAAATGCAAAAGCACAACAATTATTTGATCTGGGGAGCTATTCATACTGTGAATAAGACATTCTACTGAGATTCACTCTACACCTAGTAGAGAGGCTCTCCTCTAAGGAGCGATTTTGAGAGTCTTAGTTGAGGTATCTTTCTTTACCTCTTAGAGAAGCTTACCTTTGTACACAGAACATGAAAGTGGGGGTTTTTTTCTGTGTAAAAGAACTTATATTAATGAGCCAACTAAAGACAATGAATGAAGACAGTTATCCCTCTACTGTGCCAGACACTCCTCAAAAAAGCATTCCAAGCCTGCTTACTGTGTGCTTGAAAAAGGTCACAATAAGTATATTGCCAGTTTAGTAATCTGTATGTGAAGCTTTTTCTGAGACCATCCTTACCTCTTTAGTGGAATTTGACCTCTCAGTACTTTCAAGGTCAGGGTCTGAGTGCCTGTTGATCCATAAATACATCTTAGAAGTCAGAGACCTGAAATTCTTAGCAGGTAACATGTAACCAGAAAGCTGAAGCTTCAACAGTCTCAGATGCATTTGTACAATATAATAACTGAAAGGAGTTTAAATCTACTAGAAACACTTCAACGTTGAGGCTGCTATTAGCAACAGCTAAAGTAAGTCTTGAACAGTAACCCACCTTTGACAGTGTAAAGGTGCAAGGATAAACATCTTTATAGAGGAAAAAAGACGAAAAGTGATATAAAAGAAAGAAAGCATACTACTGGATTTGATAATTCCTCCAAGTATAGGGTCATTTCCAGCACGAATGTAACAATAAAAATCATATTTTGCACACAAAGACAACTTGCCTGTGGCTATTACTTTATGTAAGTACTTTTTATGAAAGATAAATGCCATGGTTAGAATCCTAAGAGACTGAGAAACCTGCAAGTAACCCTCCATTCAATCTTGCCTTGAAAGTCATCCCTTTAAGCAGAGTTGGCAGAAAACGAGTCAATAAAATCTCAGTATGTGACATTTAATCCCTGGCATAAACCACGATATTGAGATCACACATAACTCTTTCTTACTGATGAGTTACTAGAACAGCTTTGCAGAAATGTCTCCTTACTTGTCTTGTATTGCGGGCAGTCATTCTGCAACTTCACATGTGCTGATATCATGATATATCTCTGAAGATGTGAGGAACTTACGGTATTGCAGCTCTGTAGCTACTAACCACTTCATAATGATCAGTTATGTTGGATTTCAAATGATTCAGCAATAAACCACATACTGTAATTCCAGTTGCATTTTTTTACAGCTTTTCAAGTTAGTGAAAATGTAATTATTTTCCAACATAAAAAGTATTTACTGTGAGACTCAGGCATTTTCTGTTTCAGTGGAAAGGCATGGTTTTCTTCCCAATATCCTGGTATGACCTTGCCAAGCAGGAAGATAATAATTGTCTGTTTGAGTGATTTCAAAGGACATCAGCATCTTCAAAACAGAATAAGACAAACAAGGGTACAGTGTCAGGAAGGACTAATCAGGTTGTTTGTATAAATAAAAAATAATGAATGTGATGAAGAGGTTATTGAATCACACGGATGGATTTAGACCATAATGGGGACTAAGGCTTCCCTAGGTTAATAGCCTATTTCAAAAACACATCAGAGTCTTCAGCTAGGAGTCCTCTAAACAGAGGCCTGGTCTGTCATCTGAATTGGGTAGGCAGAAAAAATTCAAGCTAATGCTGCATGTATGTTGTCTGTTATGCTACGAGCATGGTTTCTGTTTTCAATTATTTCATCCTAGTCTCACTAAAACCTTGAAAAATAAGATACTGGATTCTTACAATTAGAACCCATGCATGTAAATTGGAAAAAAAAATGTCGATTACATGTATAAATTTTCCCAGTGTGGTTTTAACCCATGTCATCCAGAAGCCTCTGAAACAAGTTATAGGGACTTTGCAGGAGTCAGTACATCAACAAAGGGTGTTTTGTCAGTAGACATTTTGACATGAACAGTTTATTTCAAAAGTTAGGAGAATTTAACTGTATGGAGACAGGACTCTGCTTTATCTGGCTCTGCACTTAAAAGAACAAACAAGAGTTTATTTTGTTAGTAAATATGTAGTCATAGAGACCAGGCTCCAGATATGTATTTGTCTGGGTATTTCAAAACTTACAAGATGTTTCTCCAACTCTCCTCATGACCCATTTTGATAGCTGCTGACACAAGTCTCTGTAATTACAGAGTAAAGTGAACATAAACATGGAAAGCTCTGTGACATATGGTAAAGCAGTAGGGAAGTAACCTGAACCCAGGTGACATGAAAGTCCATGTCACAGTGGCATAACACAGTAGAATTTGTACCTATCAATCAATTAATTTGATTTACAGTTTATTTCCAGTTACATGAGCCATTTGCAATTTTTAAGGGGGAATTGTGAAAAGTCCGACTCACAACGCAGAGTTCAGAGAGATGTGCTTCACTTCCATACATTTATTTATCTAATCCACCACACATTTAAACTTCCTAATCTATCACCCTTTGGTATTCTTTCCCTGCTGTTACTGTAAGTATTGGAAACTCAAATCACATAATACAAAATCTAGTAAATATTAAAAAGGTACATACAAAATTACGATTGTACAGTTGCACTGTTACTTCTCAGAGTATACACCGTTCATTCAAGATTCATTTCTCCAAACTCATTAATGCTAAGATCTCTCAGCACGTGAATTTATTTCAAAACTCATTAAAGACAGTGGGAGTTGGACTGGGCCTATAGACAGCTTTCCAAAATTTTGTTATGTATTTTACCTCATTGGTTAGTTGGGATCACAGTGTTGTGACATTGCACTAAATGGACATAATACTAGCTGTTTTTTCATTACTCTACCCTTTGAAGATGAATTCTTTTTAGAGTTACTTTTAAATTGTAATCTGTCTTGGCCATACCTAAGAATACCATAAAGGCTAGAACATTTGACAAATATGCATATTATTTCCATTAATTTGTATAACTTCAGAACATTCCCATGGAAAGCAAAAGAGCTCCATATATATACTTTTTGAGGAAGTCAGAGTGTCACTAGAAATTGCATAATGATCTTAATTTTCTAATCACTGTGGCATATGTATAAGGCATAGTAATTGATATTGTCAGCTATTTCAGTGGAAATATATGTCAATTAAATTCACTGGGTATATATGAGAAACTGCCATTCATGTTATAGCTCTTGGAAACAGTTACTGTCATCTTAATTGCACTAGTGAATTTGAAAAATATAATCTCTAGAATCTGTACTTAAAACTGATTATATTTATTTAACTCTTCAGCAGATACTTTTTCTAAGATTTCTTTTAGGTAAAAAGTACGATTTAAAAAAAATAATCTTCCTACATATACTCAAAGGTAACAAAGCTCCAATATTGCAAAACATTTAGGTTCTAGGCTGCTCCACTTTTACTGCATTTGACAGGTGAAACAGTTTTATGTCACTACAGAGACCCTTGGAGAAGAACATTTCTTGAAGTTTCCCTCTACGGAGCCAGCATCTCTCCATTTTAAAAGAGGAAACTGTTTTTAACAGTCAGTTGAATCAGTCAGTTCAGGAAAAATGTGATGGTCAAACAGTGGTTGAAGGAAAATGCTTAACATGTATTCTGTCATTATGGTCACTTGTGTGGAAATGAAGCACGATGTAAATATCAGAAGGACATAGAAGAGAGCAGTTGTGATTTTTTTTGTTGTTGTTGAGTGAAAACGAGAAACGGCAGGATAAGAGGATCAGAAAGACAGATGTGTTACAAAGATCAGTTTTGCAGAATATTGTGCTGTCTACAGTGTGAAATTTAAAACTAAGAGACAAATCCTATTTATCACTCAGAGCTGTTGCTTTTAGATCAATGAAGTCACATTAGTGTATAGACTTTCAAGATCACGTATTCACCTTACACTGGTGTGAAGCTGAAATGAATAGTCTGAAATGCCAACTGAGCATTCACAACCCTTATTGGCATCACATTGAGTTGAAAGTGCTTGTCATTTCCCAGAATCAGATCTTTCACACGCAAAGCTCCCAATAAAATCGATGCACTCTGACTGTCTGAACCATCAGAAATTTCATCTTATCTTTGATTTCTATCCATAGTTATTCATGTCTTTACCACGGAGAAGGCAATTTTGACTCATTCCCCACAGTCCCAGATCTTTCAGTCCAGGTGACCTCTTGGAAACACTGGAGCTCTTTCCTGTCTGCTCAGCTGACTTTAAATCTTGTGTGAAGATGGGACGGGCAACCATTAGTGCAGGTTTGAAGACAAAGAATTTGAGAAGCATCCCTTTGTCCTTCACTACAGACACTTCCAGTTACACAACCTACATAAATAGCTGCTCAAAATTTAAAAAAAAAAAAAAAACAACCAGCATAATTATTTCCATGACATCAGGACGCTTAGGGAGGCTTAGTGTCCAAATTAGGAATGCAGACCCTAGGCCATTAAGTTTAATTTTCCAAGTCATTGGCACAGTCTCACAATTGCTTATACACTAGTGCACTCCACTTGAACCCAGAACCCCTTCAGTGGTGAACAGGACACGTTGTTCAAGCCATAGGTCCTAGACAATACTTTATTTCTTAGTCGAGAGGCAGATATGGAAGAGGTTGAACTCCACTATTCTTAAAACGGTGAAAAGGACATGTGCTGTGATTTCACCCTCTCTGCCCTATAAGGGTAAAGTTGTGGAAAGGAGGCCCCTCAAGTCATTTTCTTGTGCAGCTTACTGCACATCTTCGAGAAAGCACCCCGCTCTGCATAGTGGCAGGTAGCTCTTTAAAGTAAAATTTATTGCACTGTTTCCAGTGCAAATGAAACTTTTTTATTCTCTCTTTTATTCCATATCTACTTTGAAAAACATTCTGAGCATATAGCCAAATCTTGAATCGCAAAAGAAATCAGCTCTGTGGGGCCTGATGTAAGCAAAATGTTTTTTGAATGAAGCAGCCCTTGACTCCCCATCCAGGATCATTACATATAGCATTCATTTTAAAATAAAGCCAAATTACAGTATTAGAAAGACAGAAAAACACTACAGATCTGTGGTTTTGAAAAAACGAGAACTCCTGCAGAGAACATCGTTTCACATCAGAGCAGTGTGAGTTAACAGGGAATATAATGCTGAACATAACCAGAAACATCTGAAAGTGAATCCCATTTTGGCAATGTCTGTTTCTAACAGGAAAAGGAGGATTGAGAAAGACAACCCTTATTAAGCAGCCTAATGTCTTAATACTGTGGACTATTAGTTTTCTGACATCTACCCATTGCAACTCTATTCCACCTTATGTAAAATACTGGGTTTTGTTTAAGGTGCTGAAATTATACTGCATAATTTAAACTGCTGTATAGAGAATTCACTGTCCCTTCTCTTGTCTCAGAGTTCAATGGGCTGGTATTTACATGCTGTAGAAGAAATATTGTGCAAGACATGTCTATATTTTAAGTTCTACATTTTCCATTGGAGTGAGTTTGTGTAACAGATTAATAGAGATTGATTGCAGAAGTGAAATGTCGTGTCTATATTATTATGCTTATTAGATTTTGGTATTATATTACTAGATATGGTTGCAAAAATGTGTTTTTTTTCATTTTTAATAGAAACAATGAGATGAGAAAATACTGCTTCTTGAAGTATTTTTGATCAAGAGATTATTTATCAAGATAAAAGCTATGAGAAACTTCACTGCCATTTCAAAACACTACTGAACTTTCTTTGGTTTTACATTTAACTCCTCATAACTTGACTCAGCTTTTTGCAGCATTTCATTGTGGAAGTCATTGATTTATAAACTAAATCTCTTAAAAATATATGTATTTCTTCATAACCCAGAAAAGAAGTTCTTTTTATCATCAGTTTTACATCCCGAAGTTCGTTATTCTGTGCTGCAATAAATATGGAGTATACTTTTAGATTATTGCTGTTTCATAACTCACATTTGGCTTATTTAAAAAAACCCTCAGTAATATCTTAATTTAGGACATGCGGATTACTCTTCAATTAGTCGAAAATATGAGGCACTAAAAAATTTCACTTTGGGAATTACCATGGTGAATATGGAATCTTTGTCTCCATAACATCAGATTGCTGAGAACAGATTGTTTCATCTCTATTACCCTTTTGTGTTTTGAAATTTTAAGTAGAGGAATTGTGCCAAGCCTGATTGGTACTCCAGCTTTTTCTTTGTGAACTGACTCATGTTTTGCTATTAGACTCTCATGCTGAGCATCCAAAGGGGCGCTCAGAGTGTAATGCAGCACTGCTCTCTGAATTACAGAGACAGATATTGGTAAGATTCCCATTAACCTAGTTCCAAACCAGCACTTTTATTTTTTTCTACTGGTGTGTTTTTCTATCAACTTATAACTTATTTTCCTGCATCTTCATTGTCAACCAGTTACCCAGACTGGAATGGTATATCAAACCCTTCAAAAGACTGCAGGTTTTCAAGCTTTCTATGGATTTTTATTTGATAAAATGTGCCTGAGCCTGCATTACTGTGCAGGGATGAATGTGTATACAGCCACAGAGAAGTTTTTACATATTTTTATTTCCTTTATTTCTGAATTGTTCAAAAGGTTTTCAATCAGAAATTGTAGATGGTCTCACTAAAATGATGTAATTCAGTAGTTGTAGTAAGGAGAAGTTTGACAATCTAAATTCAACTCCAATTTACACCAGAATGGTTTTAAAGTTGAGTTTTTAACCAAAGCACTTCAGAACGCTTTAAAATTTATGTCCCCTTGCAAATACTAGCTGTAGTTAAATCTGTCGAAAGAATCTAAATAGAGCTTTTCTTGCATACTTTAAAACTTCCTTATCCTGACTACATCCTTAGCCTTTGTCGACATGTGCTGTATAGCAACAGTGACAGTGCTTTCCAAGCACCAGCCTGTACAGACAACATGGGAAGCTGTGTGAACATTCACAATTAGCTCTCATCTTGGAAGTGTTATGAATTCTAACTTGAAGTGCTGGGTTTGGTCATGCAATAGGTATTGATCAATAGCTTGGACAGGCTCAAATGCTAAACTTTTAAAACCTGTGAATTCCCAAGCATCAGATTTAAACCTAACTCGTCAGGTCCTGATGACAAAAAAAAAAACCAAAAACCAAAAAACAACACACCAAACAAACAAACAAACAAAAAAAAAAGCCAAAACAAAACAAAACAAAACAAAAATCCCAAACAAACCCAACCTGAAGTGAAGTATAATCAAAATTCAGAAAACATTGCTACTCGATGGCGGTCATTTGATCAGGTTGCTCAGGCCAATATGAGCCAAACACCTCACCCCATCCTCCCCCCACCCCCATTTTCTTCTTCATATCAGGTGGCAACTTTAATCATTCACCTCTGTCAGAGTGAAACTCAAAGTCTACATTTAGAATAAGGTTCTGCTTACTGCCTCTTTCTGTATATATTGGCATGAATAAGTGTGTCTATGGAGGGAGATGGAAGAATTGAAAGATGACTTCTGGGTTCACATCAAGTAGAGGTGATGGGGTGATTTGGAAGAAGCTGATTATAAAATTTATGATGTCCTCAGGCCATACTCCAGCTTTGTGCAAGTGGACATGTTGCTAATTCATATTATCAGGCAGCAGGAAAAGGGCTTTTTAGAAAGGTTAAGGCAAGTCCAGAAAAGATTGATGAAAATCACATTCTGCATGTCTGGAAGGTCAGTTTGGAAAGAGCAACAGGATAACTCCATCTTGTGATGTTAGAGCTATAATAAAGCACTGTCTGTATCTAAAAATCCAGTTTTTAACCTCTGCAGACTGGCACAAAATCTCCACTGGTGATTCTGATCTTAAAGCTAGACCATCTTTGCCTCTTTCTTCATTAGTGCACTTTGCAGCTGGACAACAAAACAGTCACTCCCTTGCCAGCACTAAGAGACGTCACTGAAATTAAAGCAGCCCTCTGCTGCTGTGGGTCATCCTGTGGTTCAGGATGAGCAGCAGTGTTGATGAGGAGTTGCATTTTCAGAAAAATAAACTTTTTTCTTTGAAAGATATGCTTTGAAATTCCAATAAAATTTCATTAAAATATTTTGATGTGGTTAGGAAGTAGGATGACATCAGTTTCCCCCATCTTTCTCAGACTCTAAATGCCTCTGCCTTATGTATGTATATATAGTTTTTACGTATCTTTAGATAAATCTTCCTTTACTCCCTTAATTTACTTTTAGATAGCTGAATTACTCTCATTTAGATTACTCTCTTCAACAAAAACTGAATGAGAGATGGAAAGGCTGAACTTGAACTTTCTATTATTGTTCATTTGAATGATCTTTCTGTAAAAAAAATAATCTGAAGCTAGTAGTCTCGATTTATGCATGCATATATATTTTAATTAAGGTAATGATGAGTGGTTTAAATAACACTAGAATAGTAAAGCATCTCTTTAAAGTAGCATATACCAATGGGTTCTTGAAAGCATTTCCAAACAGCATACAGAGGAATTAGATAAACACTTGAAAATTCAAAACTGACTGTGAGGCAGTCTAGCATTGCTCTATCAATGGAACTTTGACAGATATTCTTTGACAAGATATTCTCTACCATGCGTTTTGGAAATTTGTTGAATCAAAATAATAAAGTACCCAGCTGGAAATAAACATCTGCATATGATGAATGCTTCACATTAATCAGTGTCTGGTATTTTACTAGAAACTTTACTGGTACAATGAAATATACATTTAAATAGAAAAGGAAAAACCTCAGAAATTTAACCTTTTTAATATAGTTTATTTTAATAAAACTAATTACTTATAGCAGGTGGAACATGGCATCAGTGTTGAAGTGAACAGGAAATTGGAAAAAGCCACAGGTTATACTAAAATTACACGATGTGCACTTATGGAAAAGTGCACTTATGGAAAAGTGCACTTATGTACCACAAAAAGACCCAAAACATTAATGTTAGTGTAGTGTGAAATATCTGAACCTCAAACTGAATTTTTTATCTTGCCTGCCATACTAGAGCAGAGACTACTCAAAGGTTAATTTGCTATACAAATCCCAGAAGGAGGAAAATTTTTTTAAATATTCTCTATTTCCCCCTCCCCACTAAATTTTGAATGAACATGTGGTCATTCTACAATCCTAGAGATCAGTATTACAATCCTAAAGATCCTTGGTACACATAACTATTAACTGAGAGTTATTATGAAGGTCCCGGATTCTGCAATAGTTTTGAAAAAATATTTTTAGAATGTGTCCTTTTAACTTGTGAATGATGGAGGTCTGTAAATAGTAGGGGGTTTTCTAATTATTTTTTGGTATCATTCACCAGAAAAGTTTTGGAACTAATTTTTAACACAAATTTTTCATTTCAAAGGGAAAGGTTAAAATCCTTAGTTATATATTCTTAAAAAATCCTCAGAAAATAGATACCATGTGTTTTGGTTTATCTTTTCCAACTAGAGTATTTTCTTTAAAAAGTATGAATGAACTCAACCTTCCTCATCTGGAGATATCCTCCCTCTTGCTTTTCTCTCCAAACTCAAATGTGATAAAACATGCCAATTAAATTAACTACAGCTTTAGTTCTGATTGTCAAAATGCGAATAAAAATGTTAAAAATAATACCTATTTTGTCTCTTCTTGTACTGAATTGTTTAATTTAACTTGATTGCAAAATGTTTTATATACTACATTGCTGCATAAAAAGAAAGAATGAATTAAATTAATTTTGACATTGAGATAGAAGGTCATGCTGTTTTTTGAATGCAATAGCACTAAGAGGTCTGAAAAAGGCCAGTGTGTACTACATTTGTATGAGAACAGTGAGATATGTTTTTTAATAACACTTTTATTACAGCAAACAGGGAGGCAAAAGGAATATATTATTTTCATTCTATAAGGGGAGAATCAATGCCTTGGGAAATTATGATCTACTGAAGCTGCAAAAAAAAAAAAAAGGTCTTTGTCAAACCAACAAATGATATTCTGTGTCAAATTCTAATGCGTTAAATACAGCAGAAGCTTTCAATTCTGATGTATCTGTGCTTTTTTCAAGCTACAGTTAGCTCAGCGAATATTTGAGGACCATTTCACTAGAGTGGTTGCAGCAGATGCTATGAGAAAAGTAGTGTGTCAGCATATTTTTCATATTATGTAAAAACTAAGAGGAAATAACAGATGGAGTAAAAGACTTACAATAGTTATAGTGTTCAAATTGTAATTTATATTTAATATTTAAACATTTTGAATGGCCTGCTTTAATTAACTTCTAGTGCAAAACTTTAAGTACTGTAAGTGGAGTTATCAGAAGTTTCATGTGATTTATGAGTTATGCATGAAAAGGTAATATTCATACAGTGCCGTATAACAGACTGCATTGCAATAGTTACATATGCATCTGAGAATAACACTGGATACATTTTGGAAGAATGAGTGAAAATGATCTATTAATTTTTGGAGACACTTTTTCTTATTGCATAATTTAATTAAACTGCACCCAAATATAATGGAAATCTTGCTAATTAGTTTTAGGAACTTGCTGAACTCACATCCTATTGTTTGCATTTAGTGGTTTGGAGGTTTTTGGCATACTTTTCCGAGTACAGGGTCTACAGGGCAGTTCTATCTGGATTTCTTTCTGAATTTCTTGCTAATGCACAAAAAGCCAAATCCTGCATTTCAGGGGTATTGCAGATGGAAATATTTGACACAATTCAAAATTTATTTTAGTGATTTAAGGTAGATCAAGATGTTGATTCTTATTAGCACATAGTCATTACCCAGTCTAGAGGTTTACCAAGTGATATAACAAAATAATTAAACAGCAACATAATTACTGATTTGAAGATGGCAAGATTCACACTAACTTACTAAAAAGCATTCCAAATTAATGCATGTCCATATGGGCCAAAGCACAGATCTCAAATTAATACATATGCATATAAGCGTGCATACACAAATACATACAGATCTCTGATTGCTGGAATCAGGAATTTCTTAATAGCAGTCAACTCTAACAAGCCAACAGGTACTATTTTAAACTCTTACATGTGCATGGACAAATGGAAGACTATCAACATCCATAAAGCTAATGTGTATATTATAAGCATATAAATAGAGAGGTGGATGGAAGAAAGGTTAGCTTATGGTCAAAATTTCCCTTTCTTGAATTTGGAGTAAATACTCACAATGCATTGGTGTTCATCAATGGGCAGTAGATGAGGCTCAAGAGGGATTCTCTCACCCTGTCCTTCTAGTCCTCCAGTTGTTAGCCTGAGTGGCATCCTGGCTCAGGGGAGTCACTGGCCACAACCTTCTGTGATCCAGAATCACTACTTATAGGATCTGAGATAATTGACTTTTGTCCGGTACTTTTTCATTCTGGCCAGGTTACACTCCCATAGTAATCAGTAGTGAGCTTTAATGATCAATAACTTTTAGCAATTTGTATTTATGACCTTGGGGCCACTGCTATCATTCTGTACTTATACTTTCAAGACCCCAGTTATCGTCTTGTGCCAGTACTTTTGGAAGTGCCAGTTAAAGTCTCCTGCTCACATTCAATAGCCTTCAAGATCCAATTACCTGTTAATGAACATTTATCAGAACAACCTAGTGATGTCCATACTTATGTTGTAGGATCTTGGAGAATTCCACTGAACAAGAGTATTGTTCCATTAGAAGATGCATATATAATTATTTATTTGTATTAATATCTTTTCATTATGACATTATCATTGGTAAATTATCAAAATTTCTTCAGAGAAATACCCTCTTTCCACAGTAACCTGTTCAAAAAACTGTCATGTTATGAGTCCAGTGAGTCAAATTGTACACTCCGGAACCTGCCTCATCTCAATATCATCACTAGCATTTTGATAAAGTAGTGGTTTTTTAAATACTCTGAGTTTATGCTATCAGGTATAATTTTTTTTAATTATTTCTCAAAATTAATCGTGCTACAATACACAAATATGTTTCCATAAATATCAAAACCTTTTTAAAGTAATGCTATCACCATTTGCTTTGTCCATGATAGAGGAGTTGCATAGAATACTACATATAATAGAGTTCTTAGGACTTTCAGCTTCTGATTTCTCAAAGTCCAACTCAAGAGATACAGTTGCCTTTCCAAGCACATATTCAGCAATGGTGATAAGAATCCTGATATTGCATTTGATATGTAGAGTATGATTACAATTTGTATTGGTTTGTTCATTTGTTATAGGCATCGCTCTCTGGCATCACTTTCCAGGAGTCACTGCAAAATGAATGTCACACCACTGCTTATTCAGCAACAGACTGACAGCAAGAGTTTGTGCTAGAAGCCTTTCCAACAGGTGGATCAATGTGTTCTGCTTTAAAATCCATGGAGAGAGTAAGAAGATGGAGCATTAAGGGTAATTGGCTCCTGTCTATAAGTAGATATTCAATTACACAGTCAACTACTGCCAACATCGAAATGCCTCATAAAACACAGAGGGTTTTAAGGTGTAGAATCCCTGCCTGGATGCTCTTCCTTTTATTGTGTCATGCAACATCTCACAATAGTTTTCTTGTCCCTTTATTTTGTGTTTGATTCATGAAGGTGAAAGTTTCTTTCTTCTTTTTTTTTTTTCTTGCTTGTTTTACATTTGTTGTTTTTTTTTATAATAGATGGCATTAAATAACCAGAATGGCCTGCAGATAGCACGTGTATCTTTCTATTTGTTTATGGTTTAATTTGTTTATCTTACCTGTTTCTAATTGTAACATCCTTAAAATATAGTTTATACACAAGAGTATCATTCTCAGACATTCTCAAATGTTCAAATTCTTCTGTAGATTCCTTAGTGTCAGAAGAATTGATACAAGAAAACAAGTGACTTTGCTATGCTCTGAATACTGAAAATAATGTTATAGCCAACAAAGAACAAACCATACATGTGAAACCACGAGTTTATTCTAGTCCAATGAACCTTTTACAGTCTAATAGTGAAATATTAGCCAATTTACAATAATATTAACACTTCTAATTTAAATGAATATAGAAAATCCCTGCTAACAATATTGTTAAAATCATTATTCATTTAAACTTACCACTATCTACTCCTTTTTCTCTGGTATTCTACTTAGTTTTCCACTGTCTCTCTGGGTCCTGAGTTGGTGCCTCCTGCCTTCCACTGGAAGACTGGAGGGAAATTCTGATGTAGTTAACACATCTGATACTGCCAGTGGAAGAAGAGGCCGTGAGAGAAGCTGTCCTGCTGCTCTGAGGAGGTGAGATGGGATGATAGAGGGAAGGGACTGCATCCCCAGAGAATTCAATGATCCAGGAGTCACTGAAATGCCCAAAAGGGAAATAGCTATGATCCAGTTTGCAGATCAGAAGCAAAGTAAAACTGGTTCCTGGACTCTCCCCGCCTTTTTTTTTTTTT
>VXBW01000787.1:814736-826812 GCA_013400375.1 Thinocorus orbignyianus | reverse complement strand
TCCCCCTTTTTTTTTTCCTTTTTCTTTTTCTTTTGTTTTTAAATATAAGTATAAATGGAAGCCAAAGTTTGTGATAAGGTCCTGTGGTTTAAGACTGTTTAGTAACTGGTCCTAGCAAAGCAAAAACACATTGATTCAGCAAAGCACATTGATTTGAAAGGATTCGAGTACAACTTTATTTTTATTGCTCTAATGAACTGAAAAAACATTGCATAGACTCACTCTATCTTTGCAACTATCTTAGGGAAAACATACAGGGAAAATTAATGTAAAACCAGTTGTGATTACTCTTAATCTGGTTTTAACTAATCCTTACCCCATAAAGAAAATACAACAGACATTTCAGAGTTTACCATAATAGATTATTTTTTTATATTTATTTACTGGTTTTGGCTGATAATAAAAATGTACTGTGAATTCATTTTAATTTCATGTGCTTTTCTTTCTGTCTCCATCAAGGAATCTGTAGGATGCTCATGCAACTGCACAGAGATATGTCCAACTATACTTAACACTTTAAAACAAAATCTTCTCTAGAGGATTTTGGGGAATAAACAAACCGATAGATCAAGCCTTTAAACAAGAGGCATTTTCTATTGCATTTGACCTCTGTCCCGCCATTGCTTTAAATGTAGTATTCTATTGAATATAGATCCACTTGTAACTGTTTGGGGATTACTGTGTGAATAGGATTTTTGATAAATGGATGTTTTAGTCCCTCTGAAACTTAATTTATCACCAAAATTGGAAGATTTAGAGTTTCCAGATATCTAGACAGTAGTAAATTCTCCCAGGCTACCTCAGTTTCTCAGATGAGAAGCGCATTTAATATTTGACTTACAGACAGCAAAAGGGTTGAATCCGAACAGATCAGACACAAAATATTTAGAAATTTTACGGGTTGATTGAAAATAATGCTGATCTATTGAACCTGTGAAACAGAACTTCTTCCTTTGGGAAACTGATGCCTTTATAGGACCTCAAGTTACTAGAAGGCTTCATTTTATCTGATATCCTATAGTTTCCTTACATGTTTGACACAAAATACAAAGTGCCAGGTTGGGAAGCTGTGCAGAAGTGTTACTACTGTCAATACTGTAACAAAACTGTTTATAAATATTAAAGGAATCTTAAGTCTCTAAAGTGACAGAAGTCTGTTTGTTTGCTTGGGCATAGTAAGAAACTGGATGAGATCTGCCAAATGTGAAGCCAAGTTGTCAGTTTTTGTGGCTGTTTTATCTAGAATGTTTCTCATTGTATGTGAGGTTGGTAATTCGGTTTCTTCCACACCGCATTTTGTTTTCAGATCTTTCATGCACTGTATATTTTTGGCACGTGTAACAGACCAGATGAAAAGTTGTTCTTTATTGATAGAGTTTATTATCCTATTACCGTAAATTACCCTATAACTCTATTACTCCATATTACCCCAGTTCACTAAGTTGTTACTGTGAAACAATCCATTGATTCTTTTACAGTCATATCTTATAGATACAGAGTGACCAATGGGTCTTTAGATTTGAATGCCTTTTCTCTCTCTGTGAAATATTGGACCCTTGTTCTCAGGTGTTCATCCTATTTGGATGGAATCTATTAGATCTCATATAATAAAACTAGCTCAAAGAATGAATTTTAAAAGAGAAATACTGCTTAAATAAAAGAAAGAAAATTTAAAACTTACATGAAAAGATCAAATACTTTTAAGCATCAAATCAAGGATTCACAGAAAATGGAAGATCAAACTAGAAGAATAATGTCAAAAAAGTTTTAATTGTTTTTGTTGCTAGGATCAGTAATTGTGTGTCCAGGATCAGTAATTCTTTAATATTTTTATAATTAAAATGAACTATTGTGTACATAAGGCATTCCTTTGTTAAATTATTTACTTGTCTTTTCACTGAAGGGCTGACCAGAAAGCTAGAATTCATACAATTAGTTTTAAGGCAATATGTCCAAACAAAGTAGCTTGCTGTTCAGGATTGTGGCCTAGGGCTTTTGTATTGATCTAAGGCAGATTGTAAGGTAAGCATAACTCCACAGCACAAGAGCTCCTTGGAGAGATCACTATACTTTAGCCTGCCTTAAAATAACTAGAATGTTTATTATTGGGAAGTCTGACTATAGAAGACAAACACAGGACAAACATCTTACTTTAGGCAGCTAAACTGAGATGAGATTAATTTGATCTTGAATAAGAAAGGCAAGCTACAAGGGAGCACTGAGTGAGGGCAAAGGTCCTCCTTTGCATTCTGTCAGGATTTGGAGGTCTAGCAACGTGCTGCCTTGTTCTTGATGAGCCCTCATTCCTTGACATAAAAAGAAAATAGTGCTTTAACATACCAAATAAAATTAATATAGTAATATTCTAAAAACAAAGTAATACCTTTCCTTAATAATAATGAGATAATAAATCTGAAACAGTTTGCTTTGGCTTTTTCTCCAGCATATTCTCAAACTGACACATGCCTTTAAAATACGCTGATTTAAACAAAACTCTGTTTTCAGCTGAAAAAGTGTTCTGACTTTTTATGTATATTTTAATTATGATGTCAACTTATCTTTTCTATATTTTCTAAATAAGCTCTCCTGCAGGTCTAGAATTTAATACATGTTATCTGAGTTTTCTGTAATTTATAACCTAATTTACAAGTATGGAGTGTACCATTAATTAAAGGGTACCATTCTTTCCTCCTCCCACTTCTCCCCCCACACCCCAAAAGAAAGAAAACCAAAACAAAAACCTCTAGAATCCATATTGGACTATGTATCATTATCCAACATATTGTGTATGCAAGTTTAAAATCAAAGTAAATCCAAGAATTCTGTCCAGGTCGTGTTACCACTTAAAACGGAGTCTGGAACCTCCTGACAGGTTTGAATTTTGTCACAAGTAATTTATTTGAACTTCCATTACATCTACCCCTAAAAGTAGTGAATTAAGTTACTTCAGAAGAAAAGTTGTGGTTTCACACTGTAAATTACTCACTTTAAAATGCCAGCCCCAGTGCCTTGGCTCTACTTTGTCTTTGAATATATTAAAGATGTTCATTTGCACTGCTCTTACCCTTTCTGGTTGAATACACCCCATTCTCTGTGGTCAGCTAGCCAACATGTTAATGGAATGTAATTTGAGTTGCACATAATTATCTGGATGGGAGACTCCCATGCTTGTGTACTCTAACGGATGTAGCTTTATTATTCAAAGGAAATGGGAACATGAGTTACATGCTGTGTAACTGAAATGAGTAGAGCCCATAGCTTCAGTCTGATGCTTATTAAAGTGGCCTGCCATAGTTAATTCACTTGTAAAATAGGATTTATAATGGAACATTTAAAGCGGGAGCAGCAACTTACCCCCATCTACCAGTAGCTATGAAAATATTACCATTTGGCAGCATGTTAAAACAGAAAACAAATTTAACAGTTTATGTTGCAGTATACAGATTCTTTGATATGCCTAATACAAATAATCTTTAATCAATAATAGGTAATTAACAATTTTTTATAGTGTAGCATGGGGAAGTCTAAGAATACACCCTAACTTTTGCTGATATGTTTACTTTTTACATATTGTCACAGATTTAATACATTTTGTACATAATCAATTTTTGATGGAGTCTCTTGAAATAAACAGTCTCAAAATGATAGTACAGTCATACCATATTTGTTTTCCTTTGATACTTTCATGAGATGACATCTTGATCCCCTGAAATCAGGAGGGAGAATTAATTCCATTTGGCATTGTATGGACAGGAATGTTACTTTGGGAGGTGGAGTTCATTTTAGACTTCTGAATTGCTTTCAGACAGTGGCATGGCTTCTCAACAAGCCAGTCAAGGTATTAAGCCTTCAAAATTGTTTTATGAGGGCCTCAAATGCTGTATTGAGCAGTACTTACTCTCATGAGACCCACATGAAGTACTACATTCAGATACAGCACAAATAGGATGTGGAACTGTTAGAGCGTGTCCAGAGGAGAGTCACAAAAATGATCAGAGGGATGGAGAATTTCTTCTGTGAAGAAAGGCTGAGGGAGTTGAGCTTCTTCATGCTGGAGTAGATTTCAGGGAGACCTTGTAGTGGCCTCACATACCTAAAGAGGACCTGCAGAAGAGATGGGGAGGGACTCTTTATCAGGGAGTATAGCAGTAGAATGAGGGGTGACAGTTTTAAACTGAAAGAGGGGAGATTTAGGTTATATATAAGAAAGAAAATCTGTACTCAAAAGGTGGTGAGACAAGACACCAGACGAGGTTGCTCAGAAGGGTTGTGGATGCCCCTTTCCTGGAAATGTTTAAAACCAGCCTGGGTGGCACTTTGAGCAACCAGGGCTAGTGGGAGGATTCTGTGCCCATGGCAGGGGGTTTAGAACTAGGTGATCTTTAAGGTCCCTTCCAATCCAAACCATTCTACAATCCTATGATAGCATCAACCTAGTGATGTGCTTATACCATAATTACAGCTATTTTGTCATTTTTGTCAATAATCAAATTGTTCTTTTTCTATTTTTCCCAAGAGATGAAGAAAAACATTTCCCTCCTCTTGCATAGAGTACAAGCATCTTGTACTGTAAAAAATTACTTTCTGTATACGGGATTAAACACTGAGAACTGTATTTGAGCTGCAAATGCTTTTATTAATTATGGTAGATACCAGCTGCAGAAGCTTGTTATAAATGGATATAATGATATTTTTTGAGCAATCATTTTGTCAATAATCAATGAGAACCTTGTGTATTCATCCTATAATAGCTGACTCTATCAAAAAGAGACTATTGAATGCTGAACTTATATCAGTCCTTTCCAGGCAGGATTTTTGCCATAATTGCATTACAGAATATATACACTAACCTGGAAGAAGGTTAATTAAATTTATGTTGTATTTTGGGAAGAGATGAAATATCCATTTGTTTATTTTACCAAAATGGATTAGAAATAACATTTTTATGTGCTGTTACAAGCTTTCTTTCTGTTTGGTGTTTAGCAGGTATAGATAATCCACTTTTGAAAAATATGAGAAGGAGTATGTGCTTTAAAGCAATGCATGTTTTCCTGTTAACAATATTAATATTTTTACACTGAATAGTCACAGATGCTTTTATAAACCACTTAATATAATTATATTGATACATAAACAATTCCTATACTTACTCACATGTCTGGTCTCAGACATATAAAATGTGTGTCTGTGTTTGTTCCCAAAATAGGAAAAAGAGAGAGAAAGAAAATACATTACATGTCACTTGCCATAAGAGAAAGTATGCCTCCCTTCTTCAGCTGAGGTATAGCTACAGTGTTTCTCCGCAGTCAATGGAGCTATCTGTGATATAAACCCTGGTGGGATTGTTTTGGAATGTGTCCCCATGTTACTGCTGAAATTTTTCTAGATGCAGGCAGAATTTGACTGTGTAAACTATGTTTTGCAATGACAGAAAGGTGCTAAAAATAGGAAAAAGTTAATTACAGCAGACATATCGAATCTTTAAATTTTAGCTTAAATCTTGCCTTCAATGAAGTTTGTCTGCATTCTGTAACTTAATTTGTTCAGATGAGCAATTAATTTCACCCTTATTTTCTCTATTGCTTCAGCAGCACAATTCTTCTAACTCTGTGCTAGCATATTAAGACAATACTGATTCAAGAAACATGACATCAGTTGATTCTGCAGTGTCATTTACTTCCTTGATTCTCCTTAGGGTCTCATTATATTATATGAAATATTTATTTTTCCTAAGATTAGGCATACAAACTACTATTTCTGTTTCTAAAATGTTAAATATTATAAATAATTTTCTTTCAAAGTTTTTAATAACCTTAAAT
The DNA here is from genome assembly GCA_013400375.1 of Thinocorus orbignyianus. NCBI lineage: Eukaryota > Metazoa > Chordata > Aves > Ciconiiformes > Thinocoridae > Thinocorus > Thinocorus orbignyianus. The sequence continues at coordinate 820,993 of VXBW01000787.1, read as the reverse complement.
TCCCTTTTTTTCCTGCAATGTTGACTTGAAAATAATCCATGTTTAGACTTCTGTCAGTGGAAACAACTGTGAAGACACAGGTCAGGCTTTTGTGAAGTTCAAATTATTTCAGCAGTAGACAAAAGAACAGGGTGGGGGGAAAAAAGGTAGAAAGAAGACTGAAGTGTGTTATTTCATGAACATAACATGAATATGAGGGAAAAGAATCACTTGAGGTTAAGGCCCACAGATCTAGACTCTGTCCATCTAGGCTGATGCATCCTGAGGCTGTTGGGTGGCAACACAGTCAGAATTACAGGTCACAGGAAGCAACTACTAGCATTAGGGCAGCTGAACACCAGCTCATATAATCTTTATAAATACGAACAAATAATGTTATTCAAATTCTCTTGCACCTAAATATTAAGTATTTTCAGTAACACAAATAATGTTCATTCTTAATAGTATACTTAAATGTAAGAATTTTCTACAGATTGTAATTTTCTTTAGATGAAAAACATAACATAAAGCACTATACTGTGAAACAGAGGCATAAATAAAATGCTATAGATTGAATTTCTTTAAATCAAAAAAATAGTAATCTTGAAATTAGTTACCCAAGATTACTTCATCTTCCCTCTTACATGACATTGACATTAATTTATATTAATGTTACTCTTGGTCTTCTGGAACTTATCTAATAGGGTTTGCAGTGTTTAAGTTATTGCCTCCCCTAGTTCTTGATCTTTGAAACTTTGCAAGGTTCCTGCTGCATAACACAGTTATAGAACTGTGCCATATGCTTTATGCATATGGCAAGCATTTTGGAGAAGTTTTTGGTGTTGTGTTCTGCAGATCTGTGCAGAAAGTGCTACTCTGAAACTTGTGTAAATTCTTACAGCTGGAAAAAGATCATTTAATTATAAAACAATAATGGAGCTGGGTTGGACTACTTAAGGGAAACTTGACACAGACACTTGTGTAATGGAAGCCAGTTATTAATTTATAGAATTAGTCCTGCCCTGCAAGCTGCTCCAAGCACATGAACCTCATTGACTTCAGCAGTATTCTGCAAGGTTACAGTGCCTTCCAGCCAGATGGACCACTTTGCGGGGTCAGAGATTAACTGTGCCATTTGAGTTAGATAAAAAGCGACATGAACAACTCAGTCAGGCTTCCAGCCTTCAGTGTAAGTATCATATTATCTCACTTTTTCACTACTTATTTTATATTGTTATCACACACAAAGCGCTGGATGCGTACATCGTTTGGTGGAATTTTATTCAGGAAGTTAAGAGTCCATATTCTCCAAGAATAATTGTTCCCATGTGGTGAAATTAAATGTAACTAGCTTTCAGATTCTCACTGTGAGAGTGAATTGGGGATTATGACCTATACCTTTCTGTTATGCTGTAAGAAACAGTGGCACAGCATTCGGATGGTCAACTTAATGTCTGCTAAGGTTTTCCTCTAAAAAAGATTACATTTTCCTATGAAGAAAGGCAGAGTAGACAGCTTGAAAAGCCCTGAACTCTCAGAAATACTCACTGCAGAATCAATAACCTCTTGTTTACATCAAAGGTCAGACTCCCACTCGGTGAGATTCCCTGATCTTAGTGTAAGGGAGAAAATGCAAAGTTTTACATTTCAGTTCCAAATGAGAGAACAGCACAGTATTGTACCTATATGTTCATGTCCATAATGCAGCAATCCTTCATCAGTAAGAATCTGACAACATGCAAACCACAATGTGCAGGCTGACAGTTTTATAGCTGAAGTACACATGAAACAGAAACCAGAAAAAAAAAGCTGTCATAAAACAAGTATGTTTTTCTTAAAAATATTATATTTAAAAAAAAAAAAACAACCCTTAAAAAAATCCCATGCCACCCCAAACCAAAAAATCAAAGAGAAACTCTTTTTTAAAAAAGATACTAAGAGAAAGTTACCTGCTAAGTCCCTCAGTTATCATGCTATTTTCTTTTCAGTTCTTTAGAGGACGCATCTGACACATGATTTTCAAAAGTCAGCTGAGTCTCATACTACAGGCTGTATCTGAGTTCTATCCTTACTTTAAAGCTAAACTGGCTCTATGTTAAAAGAGATGTTCATATGAAAACTTTGATATGTGATTTTTTTTTTAATTTGTTTTACAAAGAATGGAAAACCATTGTGTTACTTGTAAGTGACCATTAAAACAACCATACGGAACAGTGTTTCAAATACCTTTGCAAATGTAAACTTTGCTATTTCAACAAATTGTAATACATAAGTTTTTTATGTTCGTGTTTGCTTTCTGTCCACTGCAGCTGATTCTACATTATAACAATATTTTTTTTATTACAGAATGGATTAAAAAAAAAAAAAAAGGCAAAAAGTACAGCTCATTATCATGATATTTGTATGCTACTCTTGACTTTATATTAGCAATTTGATTCTGTAAGGTTGAACTTAAAACAGCAGACAAAACAGACACTTCAAAATTATTTCAAAGAGACGAGGTGAAACAATTAAAGGTATAATATCAGTTAACCATAAAGGAAGTATATTAGATATTTCTGTAAAGACTATTATTCAGGCATTAAATGGCCACAGACCTATTTCAGTCAAAAGTACATTTCTAATTATGACTTTTAGTTTTACAAAACTTAAATAATCATCTACTTCTTGAGGTCCTGATATCATTGAACTTCACATTTGTAAGAATATCCAATAAGCACTCTCCTTCTTTATAATGCAAATCCTTAATTTGCAAAAGAAAACACTTTTGGGCAAGAACTTGGTATACCTATTGCAATAACATATGTTTTACTCAGTTGACAGGATTTTATATTTTATATTACAATTTTGCTTATAGCAACTTGATCTTAGCAAAATTTTCCAGATTTATTAGTTCTACTTCAGTACACTTATGTGTTGGTTATATTGGCAGTTTTCATGAGAAATCTTGATTTACATGTCTGGTGATTCTTCTTGACCAGTCAACATAATGGATAAGACGCTAAGGCAATCATCCATATCTACACAGTCAATGCCACAACACCTTTTTTTAGGATAATGTTTGAAGCCAACAGTCGTAAATTGTTTTCCATTGAGATATTAATGATTCTGAGGTAGAACTCAGAGGTTTCTATCAATTTAGGCATACTGACATTTTGCTGAAGTAAGAACTCTACAAAGCAAAAGCAGTGATTCTTAAGATGTAAAATTACTGCTCTTACTCAATATGATTCGCTTCCACAAGTTTACTTTATAGGCAGAAGATACCTTGCAGACTTAAGGATTCTCTTATGTGAGAAAAGTTTTCATGTGAACTTCTAGGACACCTACATGTTGAATAAGACTTTTTTCAGTGGAAGGCACAGTAATGTGTTGGACAAGACACTAATAACCCACAGTTCCCAGGGATGTTAGTAATTATGGTACACACCGAGGTTATGAGGAGTCGCACCATTTGCCTACAGTTTTTTGCAGACATTTCTATTAGGTACAGTTGGAACAACAACAATTTTCTTCACAGCAGCCTATATGGTACTACATTTTAGACTTGTGACTAAAACAGTGTTGGTAACAAACATGATTTGACTGTTGCTGACCATTCACTTCACAGCCTCTAGGTCCTTCTGTTTTTCCTACTCTGCTTCTCAGCAAGTAGGCTGGAGGTGTGCAAGAAGTTGTGAAGAGACACAGCCAGGGCAGCTGACCCAAACTAAACAAAAGGATATTTCATAACATGTACACCATGCTCAGCAATACAGCTCAAAGAAAGGAGGAGGAAGAGAGTATGTTTGTTGTTATGGCATTTGTTTTGCTAGGTAACTGTTTGTGTGCTGACGCCCAGCTTTCCAGGAAGTGGTGAAATACCTACCTACTGACAGGAAGCAGTGAATTGATTCCTTCTTTGGTTTGCTTGCATGCACAACTTTACTTCACCTGTAAATCTGTCTTTATCTCAGTCTGTGAGTTTTCATGTCTTCCTTTTATTTTTCTACTTTTCCTGTTCTCTCCAGCCATCTTGCCGGGGCAGGGAGGGGAAACTAAACTAGTAGCTGTGTACTTGGTTAGCTGCTGGCCAAGCTTAACCCAGCACAATAGTATTTATTAATATAGAATCATTAAATATTTCAGTTTAAAAGGAATCTCAAGAGGTAATCTTGCCCAACCACCTGCCCAAAGTAGGACTAGGTCTGGGATCAGACCAGGTCATTCAGGGCTTTGCTTACATGGGTCTTGAAAGCTTCAGAAGATGGAAACTGCACAGCTTCTCTGGCAACCTTGTCCTCTGCTTGACTGTGGTCAAAGGAAAAAAACATTGTTGTGTCCAGGCTGAATGTCTTTTTCTCAACTCATACCCACTGTCTCTGATCCACATGACACATTCCTCAGTGAAGAACCTGGCTCTATCTTCTTGATGACCTTCCCACAGATATCTGTTAAGTCCTCCTGAAGCTGTTGATCATCTACCCCTTCTCCTCTAGTCTCTTTTGTAGGGAATGTTCTTCACCCCCTGATCAGCTTGGTGGCCCTCCACTGAACTTGCTCTAGTTTGTCAGTGTCTCTCTTGTACTGGGGACACCTGAACTGGACATAATAATATATACATGGTTTGAGGAGTGCGTTGACCTACTAGCTGTGTCCCTGTTCTTATGGCCCAGGACATTGTTAACCATCTTTTGCTGCTACTACCCACTGTTAGCTCACATTCAGTTTGCTGGTGGCCCAGAATCCCCCAGTCTTTTTCAGCACATCCCCTCACCCATTCAGACTCCAGCCTGTATTGTTGCAGGGCCTATTTCATCACAGATGTGGGAATTTTCAAGAGGTTCTTGTCAGGCTGTTCTCTACCCAGGTCCCTCTCAAAGGCAGCCCTGCCCTGAGTTTTCCCCAGTATGGTATCATTCATAAACCAAATTAGAGTGTACTCCATCTTCTCCTCTAAGTCATTGATAAAGATGTTAAATAGAATAGGTCCCAACACATATCCTGAAGAAACTCCACCTCTAACTTATTTTTAGCTGGAGGAAGAATCAATAAACATTATACTTTGAGACTGACCACACAAATTCTTTCTTACCAATATCATCCACATGTCTAGACCATAATGTACTAGTCTGCTCACAACAAGAATGCTGTAGACCATGTCAAAAGCCTTTTTAAGTAAAGACAGGCAACACTAACTGGTCTCACCTCATCCACAGATCTTGTTAATTCATCACAGAAAGCAAAGAGGTAAGTCAATCATCCATTACCCTTGATGAATGCACACACTACTGTGAACTTGCGAATTCTGTAGGAAGGACTTTTGAGATTTTCTCACGGCTTGGTTTGTTGCCAGCTCTCATGATTACATTATTCAATTGAAAGTGAATATCAGAAATTCACTTTAATGCCTATATAACGCCATTCAGGAAACAGTGGGTTAACTACAGTAGCTAAGGCCAGACTTATCTGAAGCCTATGGAAAGATATTAATTAGTCAAATATTTTCTACATTTAGGAAAGAGATACAGCTACAGTTGCAAAACCAGGTTATTAATAATTGTGAATCACGTGTGATACACAGTGGGGTTTTTTGGCTCTGTCTTTGCATTATGTATTATGTTTGTGATAATAAACCCTGGGAAATCAGTATTTCACTGAGCTTTTCTGTAGCTTTAACCTTTTAAGTGATAATGTTGCTATGTAATTACTAAAAGCAAAAGGCTCTGCATTAAATTCCTTTTGAAGTCACTTTTGCCTCTGAAGAAAAATTCTAATAATAAATCATTTTTTTTCTTCTTTGAAGTTAAACAATATATGGAAAGATTTTTCTCATATTATTCCTTTACTCTAAGGATTCATATGCAAACTGTGTCAGAAGTTTTGCATTATTTTCTTTTTAGCATGATAGTTATTATGCTAAAATGTTTTCTGATACACCTGTTTCTCTTCATCCAACACTTGTCCTTGAGTAACCAATGAAGGAAATTATGAGGGTTGTTCATTGTAGTAAAAAGTCTCATTTTAAGATCTCCACACTTTGTTGCTTCTTCTTGAACCTGAAATTGACTGAAAAGATTTCATCATGCTATTGTGATTCTTTGGCATTTAGAATTGCAGCATTCACAAAAAAGACAATGTTTGGCATATGTGTCAAACTCAAAGCAGTCTAAGAAGCAGCCCAAGTCACTAACTACTTTTGAATTAGTTCATTTTATGTGTTACATAACAGCAATCACTTGATGCATAAAATTCTTCTTTGACAATACTTTGTCTGTTTGTTTAATTATATATAACAT
>VXBW01000787.1:802981-814677 GCA_013400375.1 Thinocorus orbignyianus | reverse complement strand
ATAGGAACATTCTGCAATCACACACGACTTTAAAAGTAGGTAAAAGTAGGTGATTTTTCTATAATTTATTCAATCTCAGCAAATCTTTTATTAGTCAGTTTAACCAGAAAGTACCTCTATACTGTGGTAATAGTTAGGTTTCAGTGTACGTTAGATTTATCAAAGCTTACATCTTGTTGCCATCACTGAAGTCATCAGCTATTGTGGACTGTTTGAGGGTTAGATAGAGGTGGACAATGAGTAATCAACTGAGCTACCAAGTATCTATTTCCTTAAGCATTTAGACATTTCAAACTTTCTTTTTTTCTACTTCACTAAGTTACTCACAATTTGTCCATTGGGGACTGTAGATTTAGATCAGATCTTTACACCTTGCTGCATGTTCTTCCATGCCCCTTTGCACTAAAACAGCACATAACTGTATTTAGCTGTGTAGCCCTACTAGTAGACTATCAAGCTCAGTATCATGCTGACATGTTACATGGTGTCAGTAGTTAGATCAAGTCCACATAGGTCATGCGTACATGTATCAGGTTCAAGTGTGATATCTACTGTATAATGCTCTATCCACATATATTCTTGGGTTTGGTTCCTAACCTCACTGCACACTGCAACTTCAAAATCTAAACCTCCAACTACAGCCAAATAAGTACTTCTTTTAATAGTGTTCACTTTCCTAAGTACCTTGTTGTTTTGGGTTTTTTTGATGTTCAGGTGTCTTTTTTTGCAAGAAAATAGAAGAAAACTTTAAGAGCACAAACTAAAAAGATAGTACAAACTTGGTTTTGTGAAAACAAGGTAACTGAAAATCCAAAACATTTCTAATATATTATAAATAATAAAACAGATGAATTTACATGGCATCTTCTACTCAACTCAGGATTTTTTTTCATCAAAAAATGATCTGCAACACTATTTCAACAAGAGGATAGAACAAATATTACATAACTTTATAAATGCATTCTGTTAATATTAACATCTCTCCACACTATAATATCATTAGCAATTTTCATTTGAAGTATTAAAAGATGTTGTTGTATTGTTATTTTGTTTTTTGTTTGTTGGTTGGTTGGTTTTTTTTAAGAAAATCTGAGGAATTTACAGCTTACTGAATCATAAGTGTTTGGTTTTGTATTGATTGGTTTATACTTCCTAATGATGATAATAGAAATTTATCAGTGTAAGTATTTGAACTGTTTATATATACACAAGAATATAAAGAACAAGGTACTGTGTTTGGTGACAACTGAGTACTATATAATTAATCTTGCACTCTCTTTTCCAGTTTAAATTTGGTTGAAGATGCTAAATGTTCTTATACATATATAAAAACAAAAAAGGGGAAAAAGAACCCCAACAGTGTTTTTCTGCAGTGTATTGTAAATTGGACTGCATTAATTGGTATTCCAAATTTAAACAGCACATTAAAGGGAAAATACAGAGCAACATATTTTGTTCATTTGCTAGGAACTGGTGTTGTTATAAAGTATTTAGGTGACAAGTACTTACATTAGCTGATCATTCTTGTGACAGAAAAGAGGAAATCTTCAGAATAAAAATCAACCATTGATTTACTGGTGTTGCTGTAGCATAAAAACACAATAGAACATATACCAAGACCAAAGACAGAATGAATTAAGGAAAGCAATGAAAATAAATGAAGAGGTTGAGCGGGGTTCATTTTTGGAGCATATAAGGGGTATACATAGTCTTTAGGCAGAGTGTGAAAAGATTTGAGCAACCTTTCCATGTGAGAGAAGAGAGGGAAAGATGTAGATGGGTATAATTTCACATTAAAAACATTTGCATCTAGTAAGCAGCATCCACACAATTAGAAGAACAGAACAAAGTGAATAAAATCTGTGGAACACGAACACTACTGAGTGCAAAAAATAAGATTCATTTGGGGTGAATTAGGCTATTAATCAGCCTCTTTTTTTTTTCTTGGTTGAGTAATTTTTTTTATAGACATTGGTGAAATATTTTAATTCTCCCTCCTGCAAAGTCAGCCTACATGTGTCTTTTCCTTTCAAAATCGACTGCATCTCCAATATTCAAAAGCAATGAGGCTATTTATTTCAGCAATAGTTAAATCTCCATTTAGAGTAATATAATACTCACCAAAATATTTCATTCTGTGTTTGCAGGCAATTTCTTACGAATAAAGAGGAAACTAAATTCAATTTATGTAATTCAGTTTCTGCATGGTTTACTTTTTTTCACAAGTTGAGGAATGAATTAGTATTCGTGCATTTCTCTTACTATAGAGCCAATACTAAATTATACACAGTGTTATAGCAAATTTTCCATATGGGCAATCAGTACACAACTCACAGAAACCTTTGGACAGTGGCTTCCTTTTGTCTCAAATGTTAAAAGCATAGCCAGAAGTAACTAGCAGTTCATGATATCTCATCACTCGGCCTATTGAAAAGTAAGATTTACTGTTAGAGTATAATAATGAAGGAAAGACGAATTGTTGCTGAATTATTTAGAAAAACATACTTGAAATACTAATTTATATTTTTATATTGCACTTATCTAATTGATGAATAGAAATCAATTACAAAAATATGCAAAAGAAAATGTTAAAGAAATTACCCTCCAAGTGGAATAGGCTTTGTTTCTCCTTAAAATAAAAAATAATAAAATAAAAAAATATATATTGTTCACTGAATTTTAGAATATGTAGATGTTTTCACAATTGTTTTTCTTTTTAGGAAAGGTAAGTTTTAGGAAATTCATCCTACAGGTATAATTTAAAGTTATTCATTTCTACAAAGGAAAACTATTTTATTCAGTGACTCGGGTAAAAATAACAGTGGACTAAGACCGCAAATCTGCATATACTAAGGCATAGTATTATGGATAAGAAATGTATATCTGTAATATTTAGGATAGGCACTTATCACAGCACTTGCTCTTTCACAGCAATCCAAAAAAATTTAAAAATCTGTTTTGTCCTTACTCCAAAAATTTTGTTTTGTTGTTTTGCTAGTATTTATAAAAAGTCTCTGTAAGTACTGATACCTAAATAATGAGGGACTGAGCACTAGAAATATTTGAAACAGATTCCCAAAGGGCAGACAAATTGGAAACAGATTTTGTTGTTGATATTTCCTGAGTGTAAGGGGAAGATATGATGTTTTCTTATACTTCCATTAAAGATCTACATCGAGAAGTTTGCTTAATTGTGTCAATGAATGACTTGTGTCTCCACACAAAACTGTCCAAATCTGTATAAAAGCACCCTTTCAGATTGCTTATTTAAACAATAGAGACTTTTTTTCCCCCACTCTGTGACCTTCAAGCATCTTAAAGCCTTCAGGCATCTTCTATGCAAGGTAGTCAAGAGAAATTAACCTACTGTTTATAGGATTAAAGTTTCTCATACTGCAAGAGGACTATCAGTATACATTATTGCGTGTACTCCATACACTTCTCAGAGCAGATATTTATAGCAATAATGAGACAAAAGTGAGAAAGTTGACTTTTTATGGTTCAACATGCATTCAGACAGGAAAGTGTCTTTTATATATAGTTTAATGTTGGTAGAACACTTCCTATAAATCTTCTGAGAAGCTGAAAACAATTCCCACTGGAGCTTTGGAAATTGTGCCTCTTCATCACAACTGAAGTGTTGCCTTCTGGAAGGGCTGAGTAATTAAGGAAGCACTTGCCAGTTCAGCATGGTGTGGCAGCAGCTGTCTGTTCACCCAGGTGAGAGAATTGAATTCTGGAGATCTCTTGATTCACTTTCCCTGGCTTGTTTTTAAAAGGGAAGGTATATGCTTCATGATCTTCCCTTGGTTTTCCATCACTACCCAACACAAAGTTTCACCCTAGAGAGTTGTGTTCATCTTTTACTTCTTCATGACAGACATTAGGTTGTTGGAATATTGCAAGGTTACAGATAAAAGGAGTAAAAAGGGATTGGAGCAAGTCACTGACTATTTTCTGATAGCTTGGAGACAGAATGGACATTCTATCCCTGCTTTCTGGCTTGATTTTAATCAAGTAAGTAGTATATTTTCTCAGTACTTAATACCTAAGCAAGCAAAAAAAAAAAAAAAGAATATATCGGAAGAAGAGTGAGGAATAAGAAGAGTAAGTGCATGAAAGAGAATATATTCACTCTCTAGCAGCAAGACATTTCAGTCTCAACTTTGCAGGAGGTTTTAAGCATACAGAAATCATGAATTTGAAAGTTAGTTTCTGACTAGGGAGGACATTTTATTAAAATATGAACCCTTTCTGACATCATGTTAAAATGGAATTGCCTGCTAGAGTTTGAAGCCAAATACCTATTTTTGTGTCTTTTTCTCTGTGTTGTTTTGGGGTTGGTTTTGTCGCTGCTAACCTTCTGATTCTGTTTTGTACCATTTTCTGTCCTTCTACTTCTGCCTTTAAAGCATATTTGCAATCATTTCAATATCAGCCTCAGATTCCTTCATCCCACACAAAACCTCAAGCTGACCCAGCAGTAAATGTGGTTTATATTTTATAAAGTGCAGCTTGACATTCCAATTCCTAAAAAATCTCTTCCATTTTGATTGAAAATCATTTCCACTGAAAGAAGTCAGTGTCATCACTAGAGATGATACTAAAGGAATAAAAAATATTCTGCACAAAACCAAATTCTGCATACCAACTGTATTCTGGCAGCATCCCCTTGCATGGATATATCACTTTGCAGTACCAGAAGACATAATCAAGGATTGTAAAAAATAAGTGGCTGATATCTTTGCAAATATATCATATATATATATATATCTCACATGTATGTCATATGTAAGCAGTAATTAAAGAAAAAGTATTGTAGGAAAGATTAAAAAGATTCAATAACAACAGGTCCAATGCCATGAAAAAGATCTTAAACAGCACATGCTCCTCTTTGCTCTACTGTAAACTGCATGTTTACACGCCACATTTGTATCTTTGATGTTTGCCTCCAAATTACCTTCATATATTAAGCTGTTGGTGAAGCACTGTTTAAAACACATTTTTTCCAGCATATACAACACATTTCCCTGTTTATGAGCCAGTCTTCAACGCCAGTATAGAATTTATTCAGTTTTTCTATGACCATTATCCGAAAGGACTTCCAGTCAACACAAAAAGTCATGAATGAAGAGTAATTTTTTTTTAATTTTACATTTGAATCAGCTATCAGCTTCAATGTGCCGTCTTCTTCACTTTTGTGCCTTAATAAGGAACCACTTTCTCTATCAACAAAACATTAAGATTTTTTTATCTGGAAAAAGTGAGATACAAGGTTACAGTTCTCATAAAATTTATCCTCGAAAATCATCATTAAGATCTACTTCTGTTTACACTGTTTACTACTGTGTTTGCCTGCTATCCTTTCCTTTCTTTTATGGTTGCATTAAGTGGAAGCAGCTTTTTCATACTAGTTTGATAAACAGTATTGATATTAATATTGCCTATATCACTTTCTGAAGGGGTAGGTAATTAAACTTTAAAAACCATTCCCAAAACACCATTCTCATCATTAAAATTTACCCAAGAAAATTTCTTTCTATATCCAATTGCTCTTACATTTTTTACCCAAAGAAGCACATAATGACTGCATGCAACGTCTTGTAAAAAACTAGCAATTTTCCTCTCTCTACTTCCTTCCTCATTATATCTCCATTCTTTTATTTCTGCCTTTTCCCTCTGCTATGTTCATATTTTGCCTCCCATCCTCTATTCCTTCTCTCCTCTTTAAAAGAAAAAACAGGACAGAGAGGAAGTTGTCAGAAGCAAATGGATTTTGTGAAATAGCTGTTTTACAGGTCAGCAATGTTAAACAGAGACTGACAGTGTTTTACAGGAAATTTTAAGAACATCATTAATCTGAAATAGCTGTGTTTGACTAAAGGGTGTTTTACAATAATGTTCAGTACCTAAATTCCATTTGTTCTCATTCTTTGTACTTTCATCCTTGCAGTACAATCATACTTCTCAGGTATGACAACTGTTTTCATTGAAAACTTTCTTCATGCTTCAGAGACATCCAGCTAGGGGGCAAGAAAATTTTTGAAAACATCCTGAAAGAGGTAGTTCAAAAGCCATCTTGAAACAAAAAGGTGGAAACTACTGTGCTAGTAAAGGTAAAACATACTTAAGAAAGCCTTTCCCTGACTGGGATTGAGTTTGACACTGCACATATTTGTAAACATATTAAGTGGAAAAAATTAATTTTTGTCATGGCTGCCTGCAGGGTATCTGATTACTTAACAATTTTCTATGAAACCTCTTTTGGTCTAGAAGAACTATCTGTGTGTTTCTGATGGCTAACAATAATGTAACTGTAAAAACAACGGTTTTAAAAATGTTTACTGTATTGTTGTTTATAAAAAAAACCTCAAAATGAAACAAATACAAAAAAAAAATCCTACTGAAAAAGTTGCTGAACAATTTGCTCTAGAAAACACATACACATAAATATGCACAAACTTTTCTGCCAAATAGAAATCCCTGAGTGATTAAAGAAGGAATTAACAATGTAGTAATTAGGTTTCTCACATCCCAGTATGGCTGAAATTTACCTTCCCTGCATTCCCCTTTCACCCTCCACCCACTGTCATGGGAAGCAGTAAACCCTCTAAATGGGACTATCAGAAATTTTGATCTTACTGAGAAAAATACTGCTTTTTCAAAGGTGCACCTAAACCTAATCTCCCTGTCCCATTGCCCTCAGGAGACAGAACTCACTCGCAGATCAAGTAAAACACATATCAGCACTCAGGCATCACAGTCAGAAAGCCAAAGTCCATGATGGACCAAACAATAGATGTCAGTCAAGTAAGCCTTTCTCACGAAAGAAAAAAAAAAATAAAAAAAAAAATCAACAAACAAAAAACCCTAACCAACAAACAAAACCAAATCACAAAAATTATAACTTTTCCTCTCTCTTTATCCAAAGCGAGGATACAAGGCTTTAACTTCATACCAGAAACCTTTTTTTTTCACCACAGATAAGTACAAAACCACTGCAATACCATATCAATCTCTCTGTTTATAGGTACAAACTGGAACACTTCAGAAGACATGACTGAACATTTCAGCACACCTGACATCGAAGAGGTTAAGGTGTTCTGCTAAGCCAGGGAAGAGCACATATGAAGTCATTGGTCTGAATCAAAGAAGGAATCACACCTAAGCCTGGCAGAGCTGAGTTTTCTACACAGGAATAAGGCATAAATAACCACACTGGCCCATTTCTGTTTTATCTAGGGCTGGGGTTTCTACAAGCTCATCCTCTGGACCAAGAGCTGCAAGGAAGACAGGCAGGAGACAAAAGTCGCTTGTAAGCATTGATGTGAGAACTTCATATGGCCCAAAGTTTTGTCATGAAATTTGGTTCAGTGAAAAATATGTACCACCATAAAAAAAATATTCTGCAGAAATGTGTATTGATTTTGACATCTTACACCACTTCAAGGGGGAAATACTTCAAAAATGCTTGATAAAAAAGGGAAAATGTTGGAGAAGTTTGGATTTTTTGCTTATGATTTCACTTACAAATTCTTAACTGAGACATTTATTGAAATTGTATTCTAAAATTGGCTAAATTATTACCATTTTGTTTGACTTTTTAATTTGGTTGTTTCTGTCTTCAAACTTTAGATTCAGTGTTTTGGAAAGGAACAAAAGTATATTTTTGGTTTGAGAAAAAGTAGACTTTTTAGGGTGATGATCTCTAAGATCCCTTCCAACTCTAACGATTCTATGATTCTAACCCCTCTTCCTTCCCCCCGCCCCCCTAAACAAGTGTCTCTGATAATTATTCAGCAATCTGGTTTCCAAATATGTTTTTAAGATGTTTTACAGGCTCATGAAACCCTGTTAAAGCAGCGTGGAAAGGAGTCCCATAATGTCTTTTGATGAATGCTTCTTTTTACAGTCATTAACTCTTCATGAAGAGCTCTGAAATAAATGGGAGCTCATTCTCGAGCACAGTCATTGCTGGGGGCTTACAGGATTCTGCAATGTATATTTATAACTACCATTGAATTAAATATATACGGTTCCCATTCCAAAATTGCCATTAAACCAGCAGGAAAGCATTTGCTCTTTGGTCAATATGTTCACTGGGTTCCCATTTATGCAATTTCAATCTGTAAATATCAGTTTAGAAACAATTCCTTTGCTTCTGTTTTGAAAGATTGCAGGAGTGGGGAAACATACATTTAGTGCCACTTAGCTCTAGGCAATGATGTCACAATGTATGTGGGAACCAATTATAGCTAATTAGAGTTTGAATAACCTTCCGTGCCATTAAAATTCTTGAAGAGCTTCTACAGCTCCTTCTCTATGACAAATCTTTTTCTAAGAATGTGTTTGTTTTGGAAAAGTTTGTTGGTTTGGTTTGGCTTTATATTTGTTTTCCTTTTTACTTGGGGTGTGATATCAACTAGAAGAAAATAGAGATTTAGGAAACAAAGGAGAGACCAAAACAGGTACAGTAGAAACAGTCTAGTAGTGTATCAATAGCAGGAGTCAAGTAGAATCACCAGTTTGAAGACATTTACTTAACCTTTATCTCAGTGGCTGATTTTCTTTAAGAGAAAATCAAATCCACAGAAACAAAATCTTCAGCACTGTGAGAAGGTTCTGGAATCATAGTAATATTGACTTGGAGCAACTCTGATCACTTGTAAGATACTAAAAGGAGTACAACACTGGTCCTGTCAACTAATGAGAAAGAAAATTTTTACAGGAAAAAAAGAAAACACATCCTAGTAAAGTAATGGGGATAACGCTATTACAACAGCAATTAGTTGAGAAAGGTGCTACAAGTTTCAGTTATCAGCATACAGGAAATGTTTGGGGATATGATGGTGAAATGGAACTTGGGACAGTCTAACTGAAAGAAAAAACATTACTTAAAACATAAACGTATTACTTAAAACATAAATTCTCATCATCTATGAATGCCATCAATTAGATATTATTAAAATTATTGTCTCTTATTATTTAACTAATAAAAGAAAGGTTTACAGGATGAAGACAAGAGATTTAATCTCCTGCTCAGCGATGAAAGTTTTTGATCCCAATGAGACAAAACTGATTAAAACCTTTTTTGCCTCTAGGTTCATTGTCATCTGATACTTAAATAACATATTCCAAGGACAAAGACTAAGATCTTTGTTTCAATAGAATTTGAATGTACTAAAAAGTAGGCAAGACAGACATTTTTAACTTGGCTGAGTGTGATGAAACTCACTATATTACAGCCTGAGAATTGGCTGGAGTAATCTCAGAATCATTTGCAACTGTCTTGTAGAGCTTATAGAAAAAGGGGAAATGCAAAAAACTGAAGAAGTGCAGAGATAGTGCCCACTATCAAAGGAGGAGGGCAAGAAGAGGGAAAAAAGGAAGAAAAAGGAAATTATTGTCCAGTCAGCTTCACTTCTATTCCCAGAAAAATGCTAGAATAAACCAAGTGTTTAATGACCACCAAGAAGATAACAAGGAGATAATAGAGACCAGTACATATTTATAATGATCTAGGCTCTTGAAGATAATCTAATGGCTTCCACAACAGGGAATCTGACTTCAGGGGTTACAGAGAATTTGTATATACTTTGAGATTACTAAACCTTCTAACGCTGTCTCAGGTATCATTATTTTTTCCCTGCCAAAGGAAAATCTGCATCAATGCAGTACCATACTAAGTCTGTCTTTAAATATTTTTTTGTTTATTTTTTTTTACAATTTTGATAAAAATTTAAGGGTGAGAAGGCAAATTTGCAATTGATATCAGGCTGAAAATATTTGCAAGCTTAGAATTTGACATGATCACAGCCAACTGGAGAAACAATTTGGAGAGCAAGAATGCACTTCAATACAGATATATGACAAGCTATGCACTCAGCAGAAATAATCAACTGCCATAAATACAAGATGAGAAACAAATGGTTAGACATATCACTGTTGAAAAGAACCCAGGCATTAATGGATCACAAGCTGAACATGAATCAACAGTGTCACATAATTACCATAAAGGGAAAGACATTTTGGAATATCTAAACCGGATTATTGTCATGTGATGCACTGTTCTATTCTATTCAGCACTGCCATGAGCTCTGCCAAGCAGAATTTGCCACAGTTAAGGAAGGATACAACCTAGGTGACCAGGGTTCACAGAAGAATAATAAAAATTTTTAGATTTGTGAAAAGCTTACTTAGGAATATAGTTTATTGAGGAAGCAGAGAGAACATACAATAGTAGTTAAATGTGTAATAAAAATGTCATAAAAACACAATGAAAAGAAAATTTTCCCTTAGTAAACTTTTGGGTATGATAGCCTGTGTGAGCATCACATACAGAGCTGTTCAGTTGACATTATCAATGCAAACTTCCTACAAGCCCAAAGCACAGGTATGTATTCCAGTGGAAGTTACAGAAACTCCCCCATTGGAAGTTGAAGAAGTAACTGTCAGGAATGCTAAATCTGTAATTGATCTTATTTTGGAATCCTAGACGACTTTTTATGTTGATGTATTTCCTTTAATTTCTGCTGTGAGGCTTGCAAAAGAATCTAAATTTATTGCTGTGCTTGCTTTCTGCTAATCTAAGGGCATATTTTAGTTTCCTTACCGTTTCTCTTGACAATTTACTTTGAGAACACTTTATGATAGACTTGGTAGGACTTTTCATAGTTTCCTTTTATTCAAGAGCTACAGAGTTAAGACAATAGTTTTAAGTACTTTATTAAAAGGGATAAAGAAAAACTGATATACACTACTCTATGATATTATATATATATTGTAGGGTAGCGTATATCAGATTTTCTTTACATATACATGAAGAAATATTTATATGTATATCTATACATGGCATATGTAAACTACACATTCAGAGTCTACAATAGGGAATTCTGAAAGTGACTATGTTATACTTTAATACATACCTTTTTGTACTGTCATGTCTTAGTGACTTT
Source organism: Thinocorus orbignyianus (assembly GCA_013400375.1). Lineage (NCBI taxonomy): Eukaryota > Metazoa > Chordata > Aves > Ciconiiformes > Thinocoridae > Thinocorus > Thinocorus orbignyianus. Next base: position 803,722 of record VXBW01000787.1, on the reverse strand, counting down.
GATTCTTTGCTTACGATTGGAGAATAATAGAACAGAAAAATACCAACTGAAATAGCAGTTGTGACAACAAGCATTAAGATTTGGTCTCATACTGTTTAATAAACCTCAACTTTCAATGTCGGTTTTCCACACATATATTAATTTTCAACTGTAGAATTCTGTCACTTGCTCTGCAGGTAGCTCAAATTCCTGCAAAAGAAAATATATTAACTGTTATCAAAGACTTTTTTATGGAAGACCAGGAAATATCTTCTTCACCAGGAAAAAAAAAAAAATATTGTGTTATTATTAACAAGTATTATTTTAATGTATAAATTTAATAAAATATCAAAATATGTTAATCTGGCATATTTTGAGCATTTTTATATGTGTCTGTGGCCTACATGTTCAGCTGAACTTCATCTTGGCATGTTTTTCTCATGACAATTATCATTAAAGAGAAAATCCACACAGAAATTATTTTATTGCTGAAAACAAAAACTGTACCTGATTTGCTAAAAGTTCTTTAGTGTCAACATTATTAGCAGATTGAAAACAACTAAAAATGAAAATATTGATTGCCATGAACATTTTTTGTAACATAGCAAGTAGTTTCTTCATGTTAGGATTTATTTTTTTCTACAAACTTTTATTCTATGAAGATTTTTTTTCTAAAAACTTTCATTTTGGCAATTAAATTCAGTCAGGCTACCTTGTCTTCATCTAGGAAAAGCAAACAACAGAAAAAAAAAAAAAAAAAAA
>VXBW01000787.1:774811-802899 GCA_013400375.1 Thinocorus orbignyianus | reverse complement strand
AAAGAAAAACGCCCACCAAAACCAACAACAAAGAAACCACAAACAAACAAAAAAAGAGGTATATAGCAAAATTATCTGTGATTGGAACTGGTCTGAGTTCTTCGCGACTATCAACAATAATACAAATCACTTCCCAAAACTTATTAAATATATTTCACTGTTAAACTGGAAGAGTTGGAAGAAAGGTGTTCAAAATCATCATTCTTGTATAAGTAAGAAAATTATGAAGAGGTTGACCCAAAGAAAAAAACAGATCAGCAGCAAGGTAAATATATAGTTCCTTAAAGTATCCTTTAAAACTGTATGTTTATAATAAATGATTTTCCCATATGTATTTCATTTCAATTAGAACCGCTTCATAATCTTGCAAGCTCACGTTCAGTCACTGAGCAAGTGTTAATTGTAATCTGTAAGTATGTTATAAATATGCAACAGTCATCTCTCTGAAGGACCAGGGATAAACAGTATGCTGGTGTTTCTTCTGCAAATGAATATGATGTGCTCTTATTATTTGATTTAGGAATGTATGGGCATATTTTTAGTTGTTTGTTCTAAAAAAGTTTATTTGAAAACTCTGTATTTTAGTTTCTCTGTAATGGGTTTCAATTTACATTTCTAATAACAAACACAAATCATTTGTATGTATCGCAAAGTGAAAAAAAAATGTGTTGTTTCGGTAAACTAAAGCAAAAAATTCTGCCTGTGTTTGAATGCTAGGAAGTTTACCTAGAGATATGATCGATTCAACTCCAGCTTCCTTTGAGAACTCTGACCCCTCAAATCAGACTTGCCTTCTCCTGATGGGTCAGTGCTGAGCAGACATCACTTTTCTCTGCCTCGTGTGCCTATTAAAAAAGAAAATACCACCACCTTGACGGGACTCCTTCCAAATGAAATCTCTGCAGATTGTGTAGTAGTAAGATGAACAAGTTTCCCCACTGCTTCACAGAATCTGAAATGATTGCAGTTAGAGCAAGTAACATCTGCAGGGTCTTTTTCAGAGAGTGTTTTAAAATCAAAACTTGTGCCTACCAGGTGACTTATAAAAGAAACATTCCATTTCAGGGAAGGGGCAAACTGCTGTGTGTTCCCCACTGGTTAAACCTTGAAATGTGCTTTTGAAATTCTTTTGCAGTTGAAATGAATGACAGTCATTCACCTGTCTGTTTAGTCTGTGTTTCATATTCAGCAAAGTAGATAAATGCCTTTTGAATAAAATGCTCAAAAAAGTGCCCTTAAAGAGCCTCTAAGCATGCAAAATCTTTCAAACTGTGGACCTTTTAATAACACCTTGGTCTAAGACTCAAGGAGTTGTATATAAATCTTAATTTTAAAAGATGTGGGGCTTGAATCCCTATTTGCAGAATATTAGTTTATTCAGTGAGTTTGTGAAGCCCATTTTCAGAACCAAGCTTTCGTATATAGCTGACTCTTAGATTCTTAGAGTGACTACAGCAGCTCATATATTTATGTTTATTATTATGTTTATATTTATTATTTATATATATTTATATTTAGCACATGGTATGGGCGCGTTGTTCTTGCAACAACATTGTACAGTTAAGTTTCCTCCCTTCAAAACATATCTGATAGAGAACCTACTTATTTGTGCTTTTCGTATGGAGTCATGGGATGAAAACTTATCCTAAATATCTTACAACTTGAATTAAATCTGGATTGGGATATTGAAGTAAGCTTCTACTACTACCAGTGAAAAGGAAATGAAAAGGCTAATGGCCAGACTTCTCATATGAATCATAAGAAGGATATCCAGAGTATCACCAAAGAACACTGAAGAGTTCATTACTAGAAATGTACACTACATAGATAACTCAAAGAAATTTTTAATATTAGGTGTTTCTAAACTCTTCAGTTGAGTTCTGAGCAGAACAAAATTTTTTCTTCATCTCATACTTTGGCTGTTATTTGCAATAATCAAAATTAAATGTATGACTAGAAAAATCTTTGAAACAGATTTTGTTGCTGGTCGAATACCTAAAAGTTACATTTTACTGAAATATTGAATACACTTTATCATAATTCTCTGTATTCACCAAATAGTAAGATGAAATTGTGTTGATAAAATTATGTGACTTCTTAAATCTAGGGATTAAAAGATAACATGATCATACAGCATTCTGTTTTTAATATTTCTGGTTATTTATGCATAATAATTCATATAACAATGGCTCCTGGGGTGGCAATAGGAAAAGTGTTGAGAGTTAAAATTAAATTTTTCCTGAAGCAGCAGCAATATAATTTCAGTGTTCTATCACTAGTAATTTGATTTGCTGTTCATTATAATAACAGTAATAATAACAAATTCAATTGCTATTAATGGAAATGTCATATGCACTTTCATAGAGGTTCTATTGTAATTCAGTATTAATCAGTGTATCATTAAAATAAAGTGTTATCATCTAATTTGTATTTATTCAAGCATAAAGGCAAAAGTCTCTTATGATGTACTGTATCATTATGCAACGAGTTCTTTTAATAAAATAATTTTGCTATAAACTTGTGTTCTTTTCTTACAGTGTACCAGAATGTGCTAATTCACATCATATACACCCAATGTTCTGTTGCAATAGCAAGGTTAAATTTGTTCAGTGCTTCCCAAGCAAAAAAATCTCTGCAAAATCTTTAAGTTTAAAACATACTGAAGTAGTTGTCAGGACCATAGTGTATACTGTCCATAATAAAAGTATCTTTTTATTTTAATAAGTTACCTTCATTAACAGAGATTATTGACTAAAATATTGGTTGATGTAGCAGCTTCTAAAGAGTATGAGGGACAGACTTCTCTATTTTCATAATTGAAAATATGAGTTGACCTTTCTACTCATATTTTACATTCTCAGTTGTGGTTATGTTTCAAGGCAAAATTGCATCAAAAATCTCTTAAAATTGTGGGGGGAAAAACCCATTAATTTCACTGACTTTTATGATTTTTGTAAAGTAACCATTGGGCCTTTATGGTGAATCATTTTTTGGGAGGAAAAAACACCAAGCAGCTTCAAATGTAATAAATTATATAATTCCTGAATTCATTTAATATTGAAATAAATCTCAACAGTTATATTCACAAACTACCTCTAAGATGTTAAAAGACTAAGGCTTATGTAGACTTCTAGGTTATGTTGGATTTTTGAGAAGCATGGCTCCTTCAGCAGAACCAGAGACTGAGGGTAAGGTATTTCCATCAGTGTAAGGTCTAGGTAAAGTTGGGCTCTCTGAAATGGAATAGAGAGAAACCAAAACAAAGAACAAGCAGAGATCTAGAATTGGCAAAAGAAAAGAGTGAAGAAACAGACATGTCCAAACAGACAACAGAAGAGAACATTTGTGTGCTAATTAAGGTTATTACTTTAGACTCTTTTATTTTTTCCCAGCCCTTGCCTCAAAAAAAGCTTTTGCTTAATAATGTTGTTTTATTAAATGAACTAAATTAAGATGCAAAAGCACCTCTTGACAAAGAAGTGGGTCTCACTTTTCTTTATAAATAGTTCTGATTCCATCTATAGGCCCATAAAGCTTTACTTCTTGGCTGAAAACTTATTCACTTTCAAAATGATTGATGAAATGTTTCTTCAGATAGCCAGAAACCAGGATTCTTGGCCAGACAGTAAAAATCCTGTGTCTGAAGCCCTTCAAGCCATAAATCCCTTTCAGTTGTCTCCCACGTTATATTTAACAGATTTTTGTAAAAGAGAAAGCATCTTCAGGAGGGTAATTCACTAGGAGTGAGCATAAAGGATGACATCTTAAAATTATTGAGAAATTTAGGTTGGAGGGAACCTCTAAAGGTCATGTGTTCCCACCTTCTACTCAAAGCAGTGTCAGCTACAAACTCAGAGCAGATTCCTCTAGGTCATCTTGTCCAGTTGAATTCTGAGTATTGTGTGACAAGGACGTCATGGGATGTCTGTGCACCCTGTGCCTAACAGTAAAAAAATGTTTCCTTATACCTACCTGAAATTTTCTTATGTTCAGCTTGTGCCTCTCAACTCTTGTGTATCTCTGTGAACCTCTGGGAGGCGTCTGGCTTCTTCTTTGCTATAACAGCCTATCACCTACTAGGCATCTAAGGTAGCAGTAAGGTCCCTCTCAGCCACCTCTTCATTGATCTGAACAAGCACAGTTCTTTCAGAGTTCCTTCCAGTATCATTTCCCAGGCATCTCTGTGGCCCTCCACTGGACATGCTCCAGTTTTTCATCCTCTCTCCTGTACTGAGGACGCCTGAACTGGGTACGGTACTCAGGGTCCAATATCATAAGTGTCAAGAGGGGGCTGGAAATTTCTCAACCTTCCACACATTTTCTCAGTAACACAGTTATAAAGAGCACATTACTGGTTGATATTCACAAGAAGACATCCAGGTCCTTTGCTGCAAAACTGCCTTCTGCCCAGTTGCCTGTCATCCTTTGCTGGTACATGAGGTTATTCCATTCTGGATGAAGACTTTTAATTTGCCTTTGTTGTATTTCACAAGGGTTTCCATCAGCAAATTTCTCAAATCTGTCAAAAACACTTTGAACAGTGTGCCTGCCCTTCAGAACATTGCAAAAACACACCTCTGTTCGATATAGTCTGTGAATTGGCAAAGACTACACTACGTTCCATCATCCAGCTCAACAACAATAAAAAATAGTGGCCACTGTATAAAATCCTGAAAAATGTTACTCTTAACCGGCCACCATCAGAATTCAAACTGCTCGCCACAGACAATTGAGCACAAGACAATTGATCCCAATGATCCAATGATCTGGTCAGTTTTGCAACTAACTTGCAATCCATTCATCCAGTCCTTACCTGCTTGGCTACCAGGAAGACATGGGAGATAGTGTCGAACACCTTGCTGAAGACAAGCATAATGACAACGAACATTCTTCTCTTTTCTATTGAACTACTCATTTCATCACAGGTGTTATCATGCTGATCAAGTGTGATTTGTCTGATAAAATCATGATGACTTAAGTCTCTACTTCTCAAAGATGGCAGAGAAAGACCTTGTAACATTGCTGGTGAGCTCCCTCTGCACTCTTCAATGCACCCCATCCAATCCCCTATGCTGAGTTGCATATATGGTCCCTAATCAATCTCCTTAGAGTCTGGGTAGTGTTTCATTCCTGTAGGCTTTGCCACTAAGCACAGAGACAAGGGAACCTGAGAGAAAACCCTGACTATAAAGAGAAAGGAAAAATATAGACAACTTCAACTTTTCCTTGTCTGCATTCTTCACAACACCTGCACATTTGGTGCAACATACCTACAGAAAACTTTTGCTGCCGTGCTCTTCATTTGCTGGTATCATACAACATAGAATCATTAGAGTTTGAAGGGACCTTAAAGATCATTGAGTTCTAACCCCCTCTGTGAAGGCTACTATTGAATTTAGCATTCCACAACAGCCCCTTCTTGTTGGTAAGGATGAGGTCCAGCAGACCTCCTTTCCTTGTTGGGTCCTCTCCAATTGAAGAAGAAAGTTAATACTGACACATTTCAAAAATATTCCTGAATTTCTTGTGCCTTGCTGTGTTGTCCTTTCAATAGCTATCAGGGTGGTTGAGGTCCTCCATGAGGACCGGGCTTTGTGAATGCAATGCTGCTCCTATCTCTCTATAGAGGGCTTCATCCTCCCTGTCATCCTGGTCAGGTGGTCTGTAGCAGACCCCTACTGTAACATCTCCTGCCCCTATATTCCCTTTAATCCTGACCCATAAACTCTCTGTTGGGTCTTCATCCATTCCCAGGTGGACTGCCATGCACTCCAGCTGGTCATCGACGTAGATGATAACACCCCCACCAGTTATTTGTCAGTGTGAATTAGGGATAATTACAGGTTGGACTTCCCACTAGGACAGAAATTCCTCTTGTTCATACCAGCAAGCCCCATCTGTTTAGGTACTTCTTTACAGTGAGTAATTGGGTACTGTTAGTAAAAAAGAGTCATCTTCACGTCATACATTGGCATTGGAATAAATGTTTTTAATTTTATTATTTTTCTCACGCTGCAGTACTAAGTTCTATAACCATCATCTTTAGTTCTGCTGCCTCCTTATTGATTAAAAGTCTGGATTTCAAACAAATACGTATGTATGTATACATATACAATGACATATCTCAGCTGGTGTGCTGCTTTATTCCAGTCACTAACACTAAAGGGAGTTTTTGAATTAATGTAAACCATTAGTAAATCAAAAAAAGCAGTTCAATTCAGCACAGCAGGGAAAAGATGCAATATTCACAACCCTGGAAAAACATTTCAAGAAGGGCAGTTGCTGTTAACAGTTCAGGAATTCAGAAAGACAATTTAACAGAATGGTCTAATAAAGATCAGAGTTGTGCTGAACAATAATAAAAACCAGAATTGAAGAAAACAAATCCAGGAAATATCTCTAAAACCTATAAAGTAAAATGACATGTTCTCCCAGCCCAGGCAGTTGATTATAACCTTGGTCAAGAATAGATTTCAGAATTTTATGCTGCTCTGTGCCTTAAACCTCAAGCTACACCCATGAAAATACCTAAACACTGCAGCATACCACTTCTAAAGAAATTCTAAAAGAGGTAACTTTTAAATATTGCATTTTAGCAACTGGGTTGGAACTGGAACCTCTAAATTCCAATCATCTGGACTGCAAAGAGGATTTCCCATATCCTTGGAATACATCATCTGTAAATGATAAAGATGTAAAAGATACCACTCAGACTTTCCACTCCTCACAAAAGCAGTTGCCATTAATAGATCCGTCTCTGGCTTTTGAAGTTTCTTCTCAGTTCTTTCTTCCTCAAATTCATCTTGGCAGCTGGCTGGAGGTCAGTGGATGATTTAACCTTCTCACAATTACTGATGCAAAGGATGAAAAGGGAGTCAAAAGAGACCTTAGGGTTCTGTGCATGCTCCTGAGTAGAGCTAGAATTTTCTCTGGAAGCTGATGGCTACTTCAGATATATATAGCTTGATATTTTTAAATATTAAAAAACTATATTAAAAAAAATATAGATAAATAGATCAGCAAGTGTGAGAGCTGACAAACATCTTAGGAAGCATGGTTACAAAAAATTATAGAGCTGCATATTAGGTAAACTGTAGTTCAGTTGTTTTTACTTATTAAAAGGACTAGCAACAAATTGACTCACAGAAACAAGTATGGAAGACTTTAAACATACGCTCCCTTCATGCCACATGTTGTAGGTTAGGTTGTTGTCATGGTTTGACTGGGTTGGTCACTGAATGAATGACAGATGTTCTCTTTGTCCTCTCTCCCCTTCAGAGAGTAGAGAAAAGAAACTAATCTGCTTTGACAGATACTAATAATCAAATAATAAAAAGGAAAAACATAATAACATGAATAAGAAAATAATAAAATGTATACAATATTTACATAACTGTATTGAGCTCCCAGGATGACATCACCAGCAGGCACTGGGAAAGTTCCAGGCTGGACTCAGCAATGAATGGGAACTGGATTCCAGATCTGGATTCAGCAACAAATGGATTGGGATCAAGGGTAGATGAACATACAAGGTCCTCTTCAGACGCCGGTCACTGAAGAAAGAGCCTGACACCTTTGATCCCTCATCTTTCATACTGAGCATGATGCAGATGGGATGGGTTATCCTGTTGTTCAGTTTTTGCTCACCTGCCCTGTCCACTCCTCCCCACATGTGTGACCTCTCAACACTTTTCCACTTCCAACCCCGTAACAGGACACACAACAAAGCTGACCTTGATTATTATAGCAATAAGTACAAGCAAACACATCATCCTTTGGTATTCACTATAAACATCAAACCTTACGTGCTAGAAGCAGACACTGTCTGAAGAACATGTCATTAACTCAGAGATTCAGAGAAGGCTCAACTGAAAAATAAAATTACCGAAATGAAAATTGGTTCTGTTTTAGCTCAAACCAGGACAGTCATATAGTAGGGTGTTCTACTCTATTTTTTTTTATTGAGTAGGCTTGAAACCTGATATAGTTATAAATTCTGATGAGAACTATGCACCTATTCTGTATACTGCATATTATACCTTTAAGGGACAGCAAATAGACTGATTCTCAATGTCAATGGTACCCCACTTTGCTTTCTGGTCTTGGTGAATTCCACTTGCTCTGAAGTGCAATTGGAGCCTGCATGCCCGAAGTGGTGTCATTGCTACAAAGCAGCAAGGAGCTAAGTGTCACCCTGTGAAGAATTGTGATGACTGCTTATTTTGCTAATTCCTACAACACTTTCTCCTTTTTTTTTTAGGAGAAAATAATCTGCACTGCTTTAAAAATAAATTATTCCCTCCTAAGCAGCCAGCATACCATCAGGTAAAAAGTAAAATCACCATCTCTGGGACTTCACTTCCTGGTTTGCTTTACTTTTTTTATTTATAATTTTCAGCTCATAAGGGAAGAGTTAATAGGCAAATACACTAACAGGTTTCTGACATTTCTGTCAATTTCTACCCAAAAGCTTTTTCTGCCTGACCGACTGGTTCATTTTAGCTGGAAATGCATTTTTGTTGCTCTGCTAAAATGCTCTACAAAATGTGTAAATGTGTTTGTGTTTTATATTCCACTCACTACTTCAGCTCAAGAAATCCAAACCTCACTTTGCTCTCAGATTGTCTAGAGGTCTTTCAAATCTGTAGCAGTTAAAAACAAGGAAACAGGGGACAGTGTTCCCACCCCCATGTAGCAACCCATTGATACAATGTGAGAGGAATTCCTGATCAGAATAACAAAAGTTGTCTACAAGTCTTTAACTGACTCTCAGTAACAACCATGGTGATGATTGTGACATATCTTACTCGGAAGATGCTATAGAGTTCAAGCAAAAAAAGTGTAAGTAAGGTACATATTATCTAATACTCATTGATTTCAGCAGGCTGGGGAGTAAGTCCTTGTCTCCAAGCTAGTCCCAAGAGGCCTTCATCAGCTTTAAACCCCAACCAAAAATGTAGGAAAGCTAGCAGGTTAATTTGAATGTCTACATGATGTAGTCAGAAGTGAGCAAAAATTTTCTTGCCTTTACTTGCAGTCATGAAGAAATTCTTACCCGTCAGGAAGTCAACCATCAGATAATAAATTGAGAAAGAAGCCCATTTTTCATCTCCTTCAGTACTCTGGACAAGTAAGTTTCCTTTATCTGGTTCTTCTATTTGTCAGTTTTGTATTTTTATGCTGGAAGTGTTTATCTAGACTGAAGGAGTCTCAGTCTTTAATTCCAACAGAGTGCACTTAAGAAGTGGGTGCCTACTTAAACCGGGGCCAATGATGTTTTGGATACGGACCTATTCATTAAGCAGTGCAGCAAGTCACCAGTTTTGGTTCAAATCTTTAGGCATTACTGCAATATGAAACTCAAAATTTATTTCAAATTTAGATCTAGTGTTATACTTGTCGTATTATGATTTAGATCTAGTGTTAAATTTAGATCTAGTGTTATACTTGTCGTATTATGATTTTGTACATAATGTTTTCAGAAATAATTTGCTATTAAAAATGCTTTTATTAATCTAAAAACAATATAAACTTCCTGAGACAACTGACACAATAAATGTATTTCAAATGTTTACCCCTTAAAGACATAATTCCCACATCCCCTAGTTTAACAGGATGCAAACAACGGGCTTTTAGGATGCAAATAATCATTCAAAGAATAAAATATTGTTTGTCAGTCTCTCTTGTGCCCACCAAATTATTTACTAGTAATTACCGAGTGGCTTTTGTCAGATAATCATATTTAAATGATTAAGTAGGATTTGTTTCATAACTCCTGATATATACATATCTTCAAAGTAACATTAACAAGGTCTGTATTAGGCAAAACATGCCAGCAAGTGTTGAACATCCAAGTTATTTACTGCAATTTAATAACGTTTTAGAGGCTTAAAGTCAAGTAAAATATGAAACCATCTTTACCTGAAACTATAGGAACAGCTCTACTTTACTTCACCCTCTCACGGAGTGTTAGACCTAAAATAAAAGTACACTATTGCAGAAATATAGCACAAAAGGCAAAGTAGGACATAGGAACTTCACACTGATTTTCCGGAGAATTAAGAATTGCAAAGACAGTATTAGAGATATTTTGAGGATTTATCTGCCTCATAAATGCCTTCAGCCCCTGCTTATGCCTCCAGTTCAATGCTTTGTGATAAAGAACACAAAATCAAATAAAATATGTATTTACATTGTGTGGGTCACCAGCTGCTTGATTTTAATAGTTTTTCTCACTTTTTTTCCCAAGGAACCCTACCTGTGTAGAAAAGGTGATCAGGAATTAAGGAGGTTTTTTTTCTTCCTGTGGAAGAAAGAAAAACAATAGCCAGAATCATTCATTCCTCTTATATTGATACAAACAATACTGCATGAATACTGCAAAATAAAGAACACACAGATCTAGTTAAAAGTTACATTACTAAAATCTGAACTACACTCTTAAAAAGAAAGAGAAAGTACATTTTGAATCTGTACATCTTAAAATTTCTACAATCAGGGTTAATGACCACCTCAACTTCTCCAGAGTGATTGTAAGATTACCCAACTTCTACAGACAGACTTAATTTATTTCAAAATTGAGAGAACCCTTAACTTCATTCCAAACCACTTTCTTCTAATGCTTTCCCATCATAGTTCATTTATTTCTTTTTTTACAAATCTGAAAAAATAGACTCACTCCCAAGATTATTACTGATATTCCTATTTAGCTAGAAATCTCCACTCCCAGCATCTTCTCTCCTTGAATTTTAAGACATTTTTGATGAGAGACGTATTTATACAATAGAAGTAAAATCATTAGGTGTAAATCGGTTGAGGGCGCTTGATCCAAACCCTAGCGTAGTCAAAAGGAATATTAACACTTCAGCAGAAACAGAAGTCATTTGATGAAAAACGCCAAAAAAATGTGTATTCACTACCAATGAATTGTTAATTTTTGATTATGCAGTGGGAAAAAACCACAAAGTTTTACATATATATATATATGCTTACATTTGTATTTTCCTAGGCATGGAAATAAAACTGGTCACTTTTCACTTTAAAAAGTTCCCTTGATCTCTGTATCTTCTTTTTTTTGACTATGTTTCCTGTATAGCATTGCACTTCTTGATAACCACTATCTAAAGTAAATGGATTAACCACAGTATAAGTTACTAGTTGTTTTGAATAAGAATTGAAAAATTGAATCCTTTGAAGGTATAGTCATTTTAATAACTTCATTCTAATCCTATCATATTTTTAAATCTACAGATAAAAGAAATATAAAGATATTAAGAGGCTGACAAGTTCATGACAATTAGTAGATACTGAACATTGCATTTCATTTCACTGTATTTTCAAGTAGCACTATCAATCAAAAATATTTTACGCAAAACTGGTGTAAAATCTGCATATAATAGCAGATTTGACAGGTACATTTTTTGTACACTGTCACGTCTTTGACATGCAGAGGTTAGTTTTTGAAGTCATAACTTCCAGATTCTATAATATATCTCCTTACTTGGCCCATGAACCACTGAAAAGGACTAATTTTTGCACTCAGTCCAGTCTTCAAGTATGTAATCCCAGACTCTAATCCCTCTGTATATTTAGAAATCCAATGCAAACCCCAATTTCTTATACATTAGAATGAAGAGTCAGTGGTCTCCTTTCTCCCCATGGTGTGTGTATATGTTTACTGTGTTCTGGCAGCACACCTTCTCTTGATATATGACCCCACATACCAGAGACAGTTGGCATATTTATTTTGCATAAGAGGTCCAAAATTGACAGAAAGGGAGAGAAAGAGAGGTGGAATTGAAGGGGGAGAGTGAAACTAAGCATGCTGCATTGCGACGTGAGAAGGAAACACCTTCAGTTTCTTTCAGGGCTCTGCGCTGAAAGAAGCTCCTCTAGATGAAATAGCAAAGCTGCAGTGCTGCACTCTAGCTTTTGTGTATTGAAACTCACAATCATCAGACAATATGCTGTGTCTACACACGATACTGTTATATACCCTGACAGGCAGTCCGTCTGTCATAATGTCGTATATGTCTTTTTCTGTTGAAGAATATTGGAAAGCTGAGATGCTTACTAAAGGACCAAGCTGATTTCACCCATTCTTACAGATCATTCATCCATGTGTGCCTTCAATAAGGCAAGAAATGGATCAACCAACGGTTGCTCCTAGAAGGATTCAGTTTTATTCAGTAAATCAATCAACAAATTGTAATATGGGATAAGGAGACAGATGGAGACGCTTTTACTGGTATGACATACGTTACCTAAAACACTAAACATGAAATCACAAAACATTCAAACATGATTTCTTAAGCGAAAAAATAATCAATACCCACAAATAGTAACCAAAGGAAACTCTGGCATTGTGACAGATTTTAGAAGGGCTAATTTTTACCTATTTTCTGACTTCAAGTGCCTGAACTGTATTCTCAAAGAAATCATATATGGCTGAGAATGAGTATCTTCTATGCAGGGTTAAGCACTAAAGTTTAATGCGTTCAAGTTAGGAGAATTTTTAATGATTAAGAAAATCCGAAAGTAAACTCTGAGAGTAATGTTGTAGCTGTTATGGTCAATGAAACCCTAAAACTTTTCTAAAAATGAAAGTTATTTGGAGAACAGTCTGAGATTGTCAGGGGATGACTGCAGGTTGCTGGTATTGCGTGCAGTGAATGGTCAAGGGGAAGGACAGAGGGAGCATTATGCCAGAAGCTTTACTCAGGTGTCAAGAAGAACAAAGAAACAAGAGGTGCCAAAGGCATAGAGTAGATTTCCAACTGCCTGAAACATCTTTATCAGGTTTACATAGGAAGTTAGGCTCTACAGTTCTTATCTGAGCTGAACAGTGTTGCTGAACTTTCTCTCTTGAGCCTTTAGTTAAACTGTGAGGCTTTGAAAACCGCAAGCACATTTTCTTAGTGTAGAATCTAAATGAAGACAAAGTCACATCAGGGAAAAGGTAACAAATTTTTCTTTGGTATTTAAACATCATATTGCTGTTGTGGAAAACACATTGGGCTATGTTGACATAATTCTTGGTTTAGGTCAAAAGCTGTCTTCACATAGCTTTTCTTTTACTAACGATTTGTTAATGATTCTAATATTTCTCTTTTCAATCATTCCCTCCCCAAATTCCATTGAGATCAGACATTTGTGGAAGAAAATCAGAGTTCTTAGGGCTCATACTGCTCTTCATACTTGTCCCCACACAGAAACCCAGAGTTTCACAGCAAGGGTTGATAACACAGAATCTTGTAATTCATCCACGGCGAAGTCATCATGAGTTTCCATTATGGTTGTATATTGGCATATGAATAGGAACAAGCTGAAGCCGGTATGATAATGTTTTTGCATCAGTCGAAGAGAGAGCAGAGGAGAGGCTGTCATGTATGTAAACTGTGCTCCTCAACCATTGACGGACACCCACTGTCACTCTGGAAACCCTGAAGCAACACTCATGGGTCATCGTGGTCAATTTCAAATATGTCACCTCACATCAGAGCCTATCAGGATAATCACCGCAGTGCTGTAACATGACTATATGCCCTTTGCAGCACTCAAAGGCAGGCTATTCAAAGGATATATGGTAATATCTCATCTGAGGCTAAAATGCACTTACATAAAAGCACTGTTCTTCTGAATTACTTCTATTTATTTGTTTGGGTTGTTTTAACACAAACTTTTTGGCTTTGGAAACTGCAGACCATTAGGCTGTTATTCAGTCTTGTTATGTTACCAAGTAGGAATCCCTTCACTGAATTTTAGGAGTCTTGGTTTCCCTGAGTTTTTTATGTATTATATTCATTAGACAAATACCAGAAGTAACTGTATGAGCTAGTAACCCAAGAAAATAGAACTACCCTAGATCTTACCTCTAAACCTGAATTAGTTTAATCACCAGAATGAAGAGACAAATAGGCCTTTAGTTCAGTCCTTATCTAGATGCTTGGTCTATACTGCAGCATAACTGTCTACCTTTGGCCACAGCACGGGAAGTGTTTCCATTCACTGTTTTCATCCCCTTTCCACCAACTTAGTCATCATGCCCTGTTTAAACCATTGTCCTAGAGAACTGTGGAGCAAAGTAGAGTCAAGAACCTGGATTTTTTCTCTCTGGTTTTGGGTGAGTGCTCCAATACCGGCTTCTTGACAAAAGGCTGAGGCTAGCCACACCACTGTTTGAGGTGGTGTGGAAGCAGGCACCACCAGTTTCTCAGATAACCCATATTACGTTTCCAGTTTGGTGCCTGAGGCCAGGCAGAATCACCTGCCTCTCCTTTGATAGTTGGTGAGTCTTGTCATACTAGTTGATAAATTCTATCACTTGCTTGGGAAACTGAACTTTTTTGCTCACTCTACAGAAAGCGGAAGTGCCTGATTCATAACTGGGAATTTTATTTTTGACATATATGCTTACTTTTGATTGCATTGTTTTAAGTATAAGTCCATACAGCAAGGAGTAATACTAAAACCTCAGATTCAGCAAGCCAAATTCAGTAATTAAATTTAGCACACTCCAAATTCAGCATGCATTTCAGGTATCCACTTCCAAAATGGAATGAAATTTTCTTAAACTATTTTGTTTTAAAAAAATTAGGTTGCAACTGAGTAATTTTTCCTGGGTTTTTGCATGTGTAGTAAATTTTACTGTAGACATTTATTTGCAAGTACTTGAACTGAATTTACTTATCAGAACGTACTACTGTCTATATCTTGCTCTGTATTCAGCCCAAGTCCCTGGAGCTACAGAATTAAATATTACTCATGTGTGACTGGTATAATTTATGATTTCTTTCTTCTAATACAATAACATTATGCACAATACCACCAAGTAAAGGTTAAATTAAGACAAATTAAACAAATCCTAGCTCGTTGACTTTTTAAATCAGTTACAAACAAACATCTTATCCAGCCAAACCCCACAGGACTTACCACATCTTTAAGACAGAACCCCAAATTCGAATCAAGCAGAGTTTCTCCTAGGGAAATGTAGCCAAAAATAAAAGCCCGTGGCACCCATAGAGTTTGAAACCAAGCAAGGCATAGTAAACGTTTGTCTTGAAGCCAGACATAAACACAGTAAAGCAGGGCAATCTGTGACCATATATAAGAATTCTGTAACATTGTAAGAGTGCTAACAGAATTTTGTAACACAGCTAAACATAAATTTATAAACAATACATAGCCATAAAGAGGTAAATGAAGATTTGTGGTACAACTGCACAACTACAGTGCAGCAAAATGAGTTTGAGCAGTAAAATTTGCAAGGTAATAGCTAACGATTTACAGCAGAAAAGAAATATGTGTGATGAAACCCAAAATAATCCTCCAGAAAGATCAGGAGAGAAGTTTGATGGAAACAGAATGATCCTGCAGAATAAGCAGTAAAGATGTCTGGCAAAACAAAAGCAATCCCTGGTCCCAAAACCAAGATGCTTTATTTCAAGGGCAGATCAGATCATCCTCTTTTCTTCTGGGGAGAGGACAAGGAGCATAAAGCATCAACAATGACAGAAGAATGACGAGGAAGTAGGGTGACAGCCCTTTTCATTTCTGTCTTCTCTCACCAAGGAGTCCTCAACCGTGATTGCCTTCACCAAGGCAACAACAGCCATCAACATTAATTACTCAGTGTCGGCTCCCTGGTATTGTACAGTCACAGGTTTTAAGTAAACATAAAATTCAGGTTGTAAGTGTTAAGGACTGACTTCTTTCTGTATGTATTGATAACAATTGAAAGTGATTAAGAGCTAACCACTAGCAGTGTGTTATTAATGACTGTCAATCAAGTGCTGGTCTGTTGAAAGTGACCTGATTCATTAATCTTTCAAACACTCCATAAGAGTAATCTCTAATTTCCTGATACATAGACTTAGATATAATTTATTTGTAAGCGCATATATATAATGTATTTATATTAATGTGTATGTATATGCACACACACATAGATGTAGTAACAACAAAAGGATCTGGAGATATGCCCTCTCAGATACCATTTTAGGATATCTCAAACATCTCAGGGATATGTAATTTCATTCCAGCTTCCAAAATACACTGTAGAAAGGCAGTGAGGCACACCATAGCTCCCTGCCGACAGAATTAAGAAGATCTTGGATTGAATCAGTTGGAAGAAATAGTCTGGCTCTTCCAAACAGAAAGAAGTTGCCTGGCAGCTGTTGAGGAACTTAATATACTTCCCTTCTTCATATTACACTTTCAAGGACTCTACTTTCTCTTGGCACTGCACTTCAGCCTGCAGGGTGCATCTTTACTTTTAGCAATCACCTTGAATATTTTCTTCACTTTAGATCACAGGGTCTTAGTTTCAATTTTTTCCACATAAAGGAGGCAGCATGTTGACAACTAGCATACAGTAGCTCAAGTTGTATGCCCTACAACACTATCCACAAACATTACAAGTATGCTGGTGACTTTCAGGGGCTGTTGTCAGGTCTAGTTTCCCAAAAAGAAGGGTTTTAACACAGCAATTTCATGATGCATCATTTTCTAAACTTTAGAAAGCAAACCTGCAGGATATGTAATCACAGATTACACAGGAATTAATACAGAAATTTCAAAATTACAGTCACTGAGACAAGAATTGTCCAGAACTGTGGTTGTGCAAAGCAGTGTTAGCTACCTGGACTCTCACCAGCAAAAATGTCTACAATAAATAGTAGCAAGAGTCCCTGATTGAACAGATTTTTATCAAGGAAAAACCATAAGCTCTCCACACCACAAGAAAGTGGCTTGGAGATGAGTATACTTCTATCCTACTGCAGAATGCACTCATTTTATATTAGATATTATTTATTTTTATATGTTCCCAGTACTAGAGTAATTAAATGAAATAATGACCACAGCAGAACTAGATTAATTTGAAATTAATCTATAATGTAACCTTTATAATAATGTAATATTTATTTCTGAAGCCCTCATCACAATATAATCATGTCTTTGATTTGTTTCCTAACATTCCTGACTACATCAGACTTATAAGATAAACACATATGTGACAATCTTTTAAAACTCACTCCAAGCAACATTCAAATCTGAGAAAATCTCTTAGTCTGCTCTTTATGGATTGTTTTAAGTGTAGGCAAAATTAGGGTGCAGCAATTTTAAAAACAATAACAGTACAGAGTGCTTTAATTTTTGAAATTGTTTGCTAGGTAGTATTTTCACTGAATTGTTTTGCAAGTCAAGGAACTTGTAAATTTTAAATTTTTAATATATTTCAGTGGCATGGCAGAGTTCATGATTGATAATGGCAAAAAGTGCCATTAAAATGAAGAAGTCCCTATCACAGAGGCAAAACACAGTAGCAGAGATTATTTTTATTGCTTCCTAGAAATTCAAATACTTGAAAACATATCTGCTAAAGTAAATCTGTCTGATTGAAGACAGAGGGAGTCAAAGCCAGTGAGATAACAGAGTGTGTGCTGTGGATTTTAGAATGTTAGATGGGGCTATTCACTAGATACTCTAAGGTAAAACGCTGTCATCTTAAGTCTGATCTTGCTGGAGGAAACCCGAACTAAAGAAGAGAACTAACGTAAAAACTCTTAGAAAACTTATTTTAAAATGTAATTTATTAGCTGAGCAATGTGGACTATATCTGTTCTATTTTTAGAGACATATAGATATTAGAGCAAGTTCCACTTATCAGCAGGTAGCAGTTTCAGTTATACCTGTAAAAATTTCCCCAGACATCAATGCTTGGATTTATTTAATAATATTTTTATAAACACACAGAGTTTCTTATTCTCTTATTTCTATCTCTTGAAGAGAACACAGGTGCTTTGTGTAACCTCAAAGCAGAAATGAGCAATACTCATAACTCAGATTTTCTCAGAAATAATCCACTTGGGTACTAGAACAAAAAGTGCATTAGAGTGAAGAGCAATGACTGCTCCAGCAGGCATTTCTCAAGAAAAGGCTGGCTTTTGGTGGAAGGTTGATAAATTTAGAGGAGGAAATTCAAAAAAGTTATTTCCTGTAGCAGGCATTACTCAACACAATATCTATGCTTAACCGGCCTCTTTTTTTTTAAGGTTTTTTTTTTATCTGGACTGATATCCAGGACACAACAGACTCTGAACACTAGCTAATGTCTAAAAATACACAGATGTGCAGGCTGACAAGCAGTTTTAGACTTCATTGACATCCTAGTCAAACAATTAGGAGACAAGGTCTGCATTAGTTTCTGTGAGCTATGTTTACCCCATGGTGTCGTTATTGCCCCTGAGTTCATCGGATGGGAAGAAGTCACCCTTTACAGTTAAGTATGGAGGCAAGGAGACCAGAGGGGAGGGAGAATAATCACACACAAAAAAATTTCCCCTTCTTGGATGGTCCTCTCTTCCAGTCACCCCGTCTTTGTGCTAGATCTCCCACCGAGTAATTAAACTGAATTAATGCAATCAGAAAGAACTTTGGAGAAGACCATAGGACCAGGATGCAAAGGGAGTTTCACGTTTGTTTGATGTACTGAATAAGCTCCTTGTTATTTTAGTATGCTGTAACTTTATAATAGGTTTATAATAATTTTTAGTTGTTTTATGCTGTAGTCAAGAGAGAATAAGTTTATCCTTTCTGTCATTACAGTTAGCCTGATAATTTGTAATTTATTTTATAGTCAAGGATAGCAAATGCTATAAATTTTATGCAATTATGGATTAGTGTTTACGTCTCATCTTGCACTTGTCTACAACCTTACTACAGGCAAAGAAGGAAACATAAATTCAGAATATGAACCGACATAGAGAAATAGAGACATGAAAATACCTTCACGCTACTCTTTCATTTTACAGTCACAGAACAGGAAGAAGACCATTAGAAAATAAAACCAAATCAAAGAACAAAAAAAACCCCAAACAAAAGAAAAATAATGCATGGCATTGTAGGACGACCTTGATTCATAGGGTTGAATAAACCCTCTGGAAACAGAAGATGGTCTTTTAAAAGTTCTAAAACAGAGAATAAAGCTCTAAAAATTCAACCCCCTATTTTAAATATATTTTTTTTAAGTATGTTAGTATATATTACATGATTTTGTTCTTTAAAATAAGAATTTACTTCATTGTATCGCCTTTATATTTCAGCTCTAGTACTTAACTGCAATTTATCTTTCTTTTTTTTTTTTTTCTCACAAAGAATGACAAGCATTCTTACACACTCATTAGTATTAGAATTTAATGGCAGGTGAATGCCTAAATACATTAAAGGTTAGTGTTAACTATTTGACTTTCACATGGCAGATCCTCAAACATGCCAAAGTAAGGGGGAATGAAGACACCACACATGTATCAAACTTCACCAATAACGACGATGAAGAGCTCCTGTAAAAAAATACGTACTATCAACTACATAAATAAAGTCTATTTAAAAAACTGTAACAGAATAAACGTCAGTGTGGACCAAAACCAAGAAGACACATGGAAAGTTCACGATATAAGGAGACTGAAAACAAGGTGGTGCTTAAATTTACTTAAAAAAATCACGAATTGCAACAGAAGTAGGGTGCAACTTAACAGGAAAATCAGTCACGAATAAGAGTCTAAAACCTGGTATAGAAATAGAGTGCCTTTCTCTGGAATTAAAACTTGCAGAAGAGATCTTTTTAAGCAGTTATACTTCCCTTACCGCTCAGTTATAGTCTAAATACAGCTACAGCTTCATCTGTTTCAAAACTTGATTTCATAATGTTCTTTTTTAGGTAGGATGCTAAATTTACTACTGAATCTACTGTTTCGAACTTTCTCAGTTTTATTCACCACTCCAGTCTGCATTGTAGTCATTTAATTTCATTTTCTGTCACTTTCAAAAATAATTATCAATTTCTGTCTCATATTGTGATTGATGCACTTGACCCCTTAACCAAAGTAGCGGTAGTTCAGTACAGGCTCTAAAGCGGGTAAAAGCCTGAGCCATAACCAGGTCAAGAACTCCTCTTGTTTCAAGCTGTTCTCTGAAAACCCAAAAAGGAGCAGACTGACACAGTAATCATCAATGCATACGAACCTGGAACACTGCTCATGCATGAATAGCAGGTGGCTTTTTCAAGACTTATTTATGAAGGAACAAAGAAAGTTATGGGTACAAGGACTCTCACACATACCTTTCCCATCACATGTATACCTTTCCTATCACATGTGATTTGACTATGAGACAACCACTTTATTCCATAAATATGACCTAAGTGAACTTTTTTTGAGCTCTCCCTCCTTGTCAGCCTGGTTGCATGATGGTGATCTCCCCTTGAGCTGGGACACCTCTCAGGGCTGTTCCTTGTGGCAGAAAGACCTTTTACCAATGGCAGAACTCTGGTAAGTGACAGAGAGTATGCTGAATTAATACTAATAAAACATTACTAAGAACTTTTAATAATTATTCCATGATTCTGTGATCCCATAATTTCATTAGGCATAAACAGTTGTCCAAGTCTGAGACTAAGATTAGACATAGTCACACCTAAACTCAATCAAATCTTTGCTTTGCTTTAAAATCTAAGAAATCTAAGCTTTGCTTAGAAAGCAAAGGGATGTAGTCTGAACCTCATGACTCGGGGAGAGAGTTTTCCTTAAACTTTTGCATCTCCAGTCTCTGTGTGAATCATTCTAATTTTATCCTAAATCAATTTTCCTCTGCATGCTTTTTCCAAGACATCAAACTTATTGAACCTTGGCAAGCCACTGCTAAATTTTGTTAAATTCCACCAAATCTATTGAGCTCTGTCAAATTATTATTTTTGCATCAATAAAATATATTGCTGCTTCTCTCTTTTGAGTGAGGTATATTCCAATCTTCCATGATGTCTTACCTTTTTTTTAACTGTGAGCCTCATGTTACAATATTGTCTTGCAAAGATATGTAACTAAAAAGCTGAAGTTCCTTAGCCTAAATTTTTCATGTCTTAACCTCTTTTTCTTGGCTATCAGTATAATTTCAGAGTCATCTACACAGCACCAGAGAAAGCTTCTTCCTAAAGGAGCAAAACTGTAATTTAAATTTGATCTACATGATATTTTGGAGCAGATGGGGTTTATTGTGTCTCTCCTCGGCCTGAATCTGAATGAATCACTGAGTCATGCAGCTATGAGGATGTTTGCAGTAATTGCTTGTTGGTTTTCTTTTGGACATTTAAGGCTGAAAGCACTTTTGATTTCTTTATTATACATTGGAGGAAGGTCACTGATTTGATTTGTGATAGTGTTCAATTCTTCTGTCAGTGCTTGTGTCAAACATAGTGTAAATGCCTGTTTTATTATGTCTCCAAGACTCCTTATAATTGACATTTAAATTGTAATCAGTGCATTTATCTAAAATTGAAGGTTCTCAAAATGAAATAGTTATATCCGGGGAAATAGAGAAGTATTTATAAAATGTGATAGTCTTAATCCTCATTTTAACAGTTTTAGAAATCAAGAGGACAAAATACATTTCAGCAAGATAATAACTGTGCAATATTTTGTCTGAGAATATAAATATGCAATGTTCAGTATTAATTTTTGGATGAGGCACAAAGTGCCTATACTGACTCTTTTATGACAAAGTATACAATTTGGGATCTATAAATCAGGGAAAGAGAAACCCCGGAACAAAATCCTGCTCTGCTATTGAGTTCTGCTGCAATTCCTCGCATAAAAACACAAGTCAGTTCTTAAGAGGCCCATGTCACACAGATATTGAATGCCTTTGGCCATCTCTGTCCTGTCAAAGACAAATCCAACTGTAAGATTTTCCTTCTAAGTCACTGCTACTCAGTGCTGCAACAAAAGGATAATGAACACTCTATAGCTTCATAATGTGATACCTAGTTTTGCTTACATTCAGTTCTGTAGCACATTAAAATGTGTTTCCTTTAAAATGGCATGGATGATAACGTGTTGTTGATGAAAATCTCTTGTTTCTTTACCTGCTGACCGCCCAGCAGTTCAACATCTTTTTCTCTGGGTACTGCAGTTACTGTTTTTTCACAACATAGTGTCCACTCTGACACATAAGCGTTAGTAACCCCGGTATGGCTACTTCATACTGCAATGAAGCAATATTAACTTATTGACATTGCTCTTATAAATGTATGCTTGAATCTGGGCCAGTTGTGTCAGTTTGAAAAATTTAGAGGGCATTGATTTGGACTGGTAGGGATTCTGATTTTTCTTCATTAGTGTCCCAAGTGCTTCACAGTATAAATGGTGCTGCTAGCTGACAAGGCAAATACTAATAAGCTATGGACTACCTCCATGACAAACATCTACTTTCACCCTAGATTCCTTGGAACCTTAAAACTCAAGCAAACAGGGTAAAGAGGACTATAGCCTTTCTTGTACTGCTTATTATCTGGCTTTGTCTTAAACCACCTATGTCATCATCTTCTAGTCCCCTAGCACACCACTATACTCACTCCTGCAACTTGGAAGACTTATTTTCATTGTGACACTTCCAGCAGTTACCAATGACAGTAAGTGCAGCCAGAGTCTGTACTCTGGAGATTCTTTTCTTAAAAAAAAAGAAAAAAAAAATAGAGGACACTCCTTATCCTGTTTTCAGAAAAGTACTTTTTCTCTCTGATCCATTTCACAGATAGCTCTTTCTGTTTTCAAAAAAAACATAACCCATTCTTTGGGAACCTGCAACTCTTTTCGCTGGAATGGAAAGCAAGAAGCAAATTAGCACATCATTTCTTTTTTTTTTTAATAACTTTTATTTTCTTCTGCAAATCAGTGCACAAACTGTAAAGTAAGTGTATGACTCATTCACTCCACAGCACAATCCTGAAATCTTACAATGAATACAGTTACAATCATAACCTGTTGTTGTATATATAATAGAAACATAGAAAAATACTAATGAAAGCATCCAAAAATCATTTAAAACTATGGAACCATACATCCATGTCCTGAATTAACTTTTCCTCTCTGCTGCCAAGAGGAAAAGAGATATTCTATGTGTGTATGGTTGTCAGTTCAGTGTCTTAATTAAAATACCTTTCATTTCCCATTCTTGTTTAAAAATGTTTCCAAACAAATATCTTTGATGCTCAGAAATACATTACTCTAGTAAGTTGTGCAAACTTTCACGCTAACAAACTACATTTTTCCTCTTTTAGCAAAAAACTTCTACCACATGTAAGTCAGATGTTCCCTAATTACCAAAGTTCATAGAATTTGTGTGGAACAAGAGTTTGACATTCACTACAATGAAATCAGTAACAAAGCTTTGGTCTAGAACATGTCACATTTATAAATATGAAATAGCAAGAGTTTTATTAAGCAATTAGTGCACCACATTTAGTTAAGGGGTGGATGTGTGACTAAATTGATAGAATCATCATGGTTTAGCCCCATGTCATAGTTTGAGTCAAGGTGGCCAACAACAAGATGGCAGATGCTTTTCCCCACTTCCCTCTCCAAGGAGAGGAAGAAGAGAGATAAATAGATTTGTGAGTTTAGAAAATACTAAAATGTTTTAGTGGTACAACAATAATAAAAATAATGAAATAGATACAATATACATACAAAACTATACCAAGCTCCCAGGAAGACATCACCAGCAGGCACAAGGAAAATTCCAGCCTGGTCTCTGTGACAAACAGGAACTGGATTTCAGAACACACCCATTGAGATCAAGGGTAGATAAACCAACAGCATCTTCCTCAGACATCAGTCACTGAAAAAAGCAAGCCACCAAAGAGAAGCCAACCTAAACCCTTTGATCCCTCAGCTTTTATACTGAGGATGGCAGATAGGATGGAGTACCTTATTGGTCAATTTTGGGTCACCTGACCTGTTCATTCCTCCCCACAGGTGCATCCATCTATTAGGTAAACAAGTCAGCTGAGCCTGGTTTCCATAGCAACAAGTATAAGCAAGTGCCTCTCTCACTGAAAAGAAACTTGGCTGTGCTCCACCCCAAATCAAGATACCCAGCCTACACCTAGAACCATGCAGCTGTTTGTTCATTTCCCCTGGTTGGAACAGGGATAGAATCAGAAAAGTGAAAATGAGAAAACTCATGGGTTGAGATTAAGATAATTTAATAGGTAAAGCAAAAGCTGTGTAGTCAAACAAAGCAAAACAAGGATTCATAACTTCCCATCAGCAGCCAGGTGTTCAACCATCTCTAGGAAAGCAGCTTTCAATCATTCCTAACAGTTACTTGGGAAGAAAAGTGCTGTAACTCCAGATGTCATCGCCCTTCCTTCTTCTTGCACCAGCTTTATATATTGAGCATGATGTCATACAGTATGAAATATTCCTTTGGGGAACTAGGGAGTTGGGGTCAGCTATCCCAGCTGTATCATATCCCAGCTTCTTCTGCCCTCCTAGCCTGCTGTTAGCAGGGCGGTATGAGGAGCAGAAAGGCCTTTACTGACTAGTAACAACTGAAAAAATTGGAATGCTTTCATAACTATTTCTCATCCCAAATCCAAGAAAGTTAGCTAGCAAGAAAATTAACTTTCCCAGATGAAACCACGAAAACTATGTACTGAAAAAAGAACTGGGACACTGGGGTGTCACTATCTGCAAAGACATCAACTATCTTTTTCTATTTGCCACATATTTTTAGCATCCAGTAGAAAGAATTCTGAAGTAAGTTGTAGATTACTGGGGATGCCATGCACAACAGAAAGGAAATAGAAGTATTAGGAAGAAAATTAATCACCGAAAGAATACATTTTCTAGATATTAAACTGCATGTTGTAAAATATCGTACCATAACCATCTTGTAATTAACCAATGAGAGAAGAGGGAAAACTACAGTTGTGTACATCTCATGATTTCATTCAATTGGACAAAAACATTTTATCTCTAATTTTACAGGAAAATTCCCAAACTTTAACAATTAACTCTGTAAGAGAAGAGAATAAAACCACTTAAAAAGGACTCCCGGATACTTGTTTTTCAAAATCAGTAAAGATTGGTGAAGAAGAAAGGTGAGAAAGAGAATCAAAGATGTTTTCAGCTCTTTCTTAAGTAATCTAATCTCTCTAAGCACGTCTAAAACACTTGCTGCCATAAAATCAAAGCAAAGTGCACCTGAGAATGACTAAAGTCTGGAACCACTGCAGGAAAAGACTCTACATGTGTGTGAAGGAAATTTAGTAATGCTCTGCTAATTTGGGTACCTTTAAATGATTTTTTTTTAAAGATAAGTAATGTAAAAATATATACAAGTGAAATGTAATAAATACACTGACTAGCACTACTGTTAATCTTATTTAGGGCTCATAGCATTAGCTTACACTGAGCTTTTGGTCATTTGTAAAAAAATGCTCTAACACAAGGAGTTATGGGGAGACTGACAAGTTTCACTAGTGAATCCTAGCTAGACAGTGAGTTTGTGGACACTGACTCTTTTTCAGACAAATTGCCATTGCATCCATTTAAATCATGCACCTAAAACTATAACGAGGGTAATACTTGAGATTTATATAGTATTCTTTATTCACAGGTCTTAGACCTTTGGATTAACTAATTTATTAACTGAGGATTTCTCATCAAGAGATGAATGGAACATAATCTTTTCCCAGCTTTACAGTGCAAAGCAGCTGGTTCAGAGAAAAATTGCAAATATAGATAGAGATAAATTAGGAACTCTAGCTTTCCGGTTTAATTTCATAGGATAGAAAAGTGTGAAGCCTTATGACAAGTTCTTTCTGAATTCAGAGTCATTATAACATATATCAATTAAATTTGGAAAGTACATTCCAGAATTAGGTAAAAAAAAAAATAATTAGGCCTCTCTTCACAATTCAAGGTTAGTGGCAATATTTTAAAGCCACTGTGTCACTGGGAGGACAATGTGTGGCAGAAGCGTGAGTCTCCTTTCCTCTTCTCTTGATGATAATGCTGCACTTACAATCCAGCTGTAAAAGTAGTTTTGTTTTTCTATCAGAACTCAACTGCATCTCCCAAATCATCTAGGTTATCTCCTCCATAATCACTGGCAAAGGAGAAACAACTAGAAGCCAACAACAAAAGTAGCTCTAATCATTTTAATCCAAGCTAAGTGATTCCTCTCCCATTTTACCACCTAGCACATCTTGTTATTTTGTACAGCAATATCAGTGAACCAGGAGCCTCTATGATTAGTTCTATCTGTCAATGTGTGGGGCAGCATGAGATTTGCTCACACTTGTACTCTCATAGGTTACAGAGGAATAATCTGCAACCATGCAAGTAACAGTCACCCTTCAACAGGGAATGCTGGCTTTAAGCATCTGGGGCAAATTGTCCTTGGGTTAGGAGAGCTCTTCAGAATACCCCTGTCACATTGAAATTAGTAAATAACTTTTTGTGATCCATGAAAACAGTGAACCATGCAAACTCATTTACAGTGGATCACTGGCCAAGTAGTCATTACATGCTCTGTGTGTGTGTGTATGTATGCGTTTGGGTGTGTGCAGGAAAGGTTGTTTCCAGACATCTGTAGGAAGCTACTGAATGTTATTCACAGCATTTTTGAAATTTGGATCAGAATGAATGCCTGACGATGGCTTTGATAAAAGACAGGAAACTCCCATTCATCACGCAGCCAGCTGCTGTTGTTACCAGCTCATTTACTGC
This sequence comes from Thinocorus orbignyianus, assembly GCA_013400375.1. NCBI lineage: Eukaryota > Metazoa > Chordata > Aves > Ciconiiformes > Thinocoridae > Thinocorus > Thinocorus orbignyianus. The sequence goes on along the minus strand of VXBW01000787.1, from coordinate 776,329 downwards.
TTCCTCTCTTCCCTTCAAGAGATGGCTTAGTAGCAGAGCATGCCCCTGGTCTCTATGAGGAATGGTAGATTAAAATAGAGTAAAAAAAATCTAAGCATGGTTTTACTGTTTGATTAATTAAAAATGAGAAGAGAGAGAATGTTAAAAATCATACTGTGTTTTACTGTGCATTATTTCTGCCAAACACCGCTGCTGTTACTTTAGCTAGTAATGCAAGAAATGTTCCCACCGTTCCCCTTGAGCCTGGCACAGGCACAACAGCAGGAGATGTCAACAGTTAGCTTCTATGGGGAAAGGGCATGTACTAATCTTACCCTTACAAAACCCTTTGGAAATAAATAATAATTTAAAATAATATTTTTAAAAATGTGAGATTTGTCATCTCCAGGGCTGGAAAGAGCATCTAATTTCTCCCACCATGAATTTTCAAGAAGAAAATTTGAGAAGGACTGAAAACATAATTAAAGACAAGGTGACATCTTCACTGAGGCAAGTAAATAGAAAATAACAGAAATAACACCCTTTATGTCATTACTTTTATCTCATTAATTTGCAGGAAGGTACTTCACTGAGATCACTTACAGCTAAAGACTAAACAAATGAGATTGAGCAGTCACAATGCACTCTTCCCACTCAGAGCACTCCCACATTAAATAATCAGTTCATTTCAACATTCTAACAAGATGTTTCTCAATATGTTGACTGATTACTGTGATGAAAATGTCATTATGTAACGTATCTCTTTGTGACTAGTAACCTGGCTATTTTCTTAAGGGAGAGGAGGAGAGAGGGAGAGGAAAGGGAAGACTGTGGCACTACAGATATACACTTTCCTCATAGTTTTGGAATATCGATTATTTCTGAGAAACAGAATTTTAAAATTAATCTATAAATTGTTTTGTCAGGAAAATTACTGACAGGAAATATACTGATGGAGCAAACTGTACCAGGATAACTTCTTTAACAACTTACCCTGGTTTTCTTCTTATTTCAGGCAAGATCCCTGACACTGAACTCAAGATAATTAAAAGCTATACCTCTGGTTTAAAGCAGCCAACTAAGTACCCATATGATCAATGGAGAGGTGAAGGGGAGAGTTTTCCTTGTCTAAGAGAAGTGTCCAACACAGTTTGTGTTAATCGGCTTCAAGAAAAGTCTGATTCTCACTATATCCTACAGAGGGAAACGGGGTGAACAGAAAAGGCCATAGCTAATGTTTGGGTGGCTTTGGTAGTTAATGGCTTTTAATAAGTGGCAGGGGAAAAACTTGTTTATGTTTTCATCTGACAAACAAATTATCTGTGTTCTGGATATGTGTCTTAGACCAGAATTGGTGGAAGCACCATGAATTCTTAGAGGCATAACATGTAAAAGGTGCTTCATGTTGAATGATAGATCCTAAAGGAGAGCTGAAGGAGACTGAAACTGGTTTGGGGATAGGTTGTTCCAGGATCAACAGACATCAGTCGTTTAGGCAGATGAAGAAAACTAGAACATGGTAATATTAAAAAAAAAAAA